>JAQGCM010001528.1:0-14905 GCA_034699705.1 Hymenaphorura dentifera | reverse complement strand
GCACAGCAAAAGTGAAGCTGCGAGTGAAATAAAAAATCAAATCACAATGGACTATAAATGATTGTTTGATTTTGCTCCATCACATCAACGTGACGTCAAGGTGAGAGTGAAAGTGAGAGTGAAATTTAGTCTGGTACTATAAATGAAGCATTACTCGTGGAGTTTCGCTGGAGAAAGTTGGGGCCCTGCATGTCTGCACCTGCTTTCTCCAAGCTCTAGCTGTTTGTGCTGTGCTGGCTGTAGAAAGTCGCTGGAGCTGGAGCTGGGCTCTGCTCTGCTTTCTCCAGGCGCACTTTGAGTGGATTCCCTGCAATGCAATCCAATGTACGAAGTATTCACCTACCTAGACCTACATACATAGTACACTTTTATTCCAATTTTACCCGGATTTCGGTTCGGTTCAGTTTCACTTGAGTTGAGTTGAGACTCAGTCAGTCGACGAAAGCAGAAGCAGCAAGGGCAGAGAAAGAGTCAGAGTCAGTTTCAGTTTCAGTTCCAGCTCCGACTCCAGCTCAGTCAGACTTCAGCAGATACTTCTCCAGATATTCATCCAGAGCGAGCAAAAGCAGAGCAGAGCGAAAAGGTTGGTTGAAAAGACGAGTGAAAATCGAATTTCACCTCCAGTCTCTTCGCAAACTTTCCTCAGAAAACATCGCATAGTTTTTGCTCCAGTGCACTGCACTACTGCACAGCATTTTCTGGCTCCTCGACTTTGGAGAAAGTGCACGAAAAGAGAAAGCAGGACACTCAAATTTTGTGTTTCTGCAAAAGTGAGTGAAAGTTGATAACGTCAATTTTCGTCTGTTCGACAAAGTCAGCTGCAAACTTTGCAATTTTTTTGCAAAATCTGCCATAATTTTCGACGCGATTTTATCGACTCTTGGTGAAATTTTGCTGAAACTTGCATAGCAGTCAAGGAAATTTTCGCTATAAAACCTCGACAATGCAATGACACAAAAGTTAATATTATTCACAAAAAAAACTTTATAAAAATTACAATCAAAGCTAAAACCACTCAACGAAATTTAGCCGTTCAATTTGTTGTGCCAATTTCGTTCAAATCCACTCCACTGCACTGTCCTGTTCAGCAATTCGGCGCCAGAAATTAGCATCATTGGTGAACTTATGCGCTTTCGGTTCAATTCGGAACCTGATAATACCGCCAATACCCGCGACATTCACTACGCAAAAACTTTGAACCCTAACAGTAAAGACTACTAAAGGTGCGCCAAATAAATCTAAAAATTCACGCCGCAATTGCTCCTTGCACGCAATCAACTCAACAAAATTCACCAAAGACCCAATTCTCCTCATTGTCGGTTTCGTCGTCGTCGTCGAAACTAGAACTTGACCTAGTTTTTCCCCGAATTGGTTGCCATTTTCGGTTTTTCGGGTTTCGGCGACTTCTCCAGCAGAACAAAAAGACCACTGTGCTGTGCCGTAAGTGCCGTGTGGGTCTGTGGCTGTGAGTGACGGTGAGTGACGGTCGAGTCGGTGGTGGAGTGATTGAGGCAATGAGGTTAGTTTCCGGACGAACGAGCCATGTGAAATGAGTCAAATCCTTTCATCGATCCTCAGAGAATTTCTATATACGACTACCTCCAAAACTCTTCAACATCCAACTTCGACACTGCGACACCACCTGGGAATATCTGCAAGCGAGCGAATCATCAAAACAAAGCTCTACTCGTGCCCCAGTTTCAGTTTCAAGCGCCGATCGACATTCCCGAATTCCCCGATTTTCGGAACAGAACAATGAAATTGACGTATGAATGAGAATGACATTCCTCCAAAAGACAACCCGACAACAGAAACAAAAGTTTGTTGTTTGAGTACTTTGTGTCTGAATAAATCCGACAAGAGACTCTCGTCGCCCGACCTCCCGCCAAGAGACGAAAAGGAATTCGTCTAGAAATGGTTCTCGAAATGCTGGTGACTGTCTCACATTTTGCAGGTGAGTAGCGAATGCGAAAACTGTGCTAAATTTTTTTGAAAATAAGTTGAAAGTTTTGGTGGCATATTGGAAAAAATTAGTTTCAAATTTTTACAAAATTCGGTGCTCATTTAAGGAAATTGCTACCGTGCAGTGTTGATCCAACCGGAATCTTTCATTCAGAGATTTGCGTGAAAGTTTAGCGTTAAATAGTTGGGGAATCCGCGGAATCCCGGTTTCGATAGATTTTCGGTGGAGGCTTAAAAAAAAATTGCTGCAAAAATTGTAGATTGTTGGCATAAGTGGTCGAGTCGTCTAAGGTTCTCTAGAATTCTCTGCAGTCTGACATCGGGTTCGAATCCTCGTAATCGCGAGCTCAAAGTCGCGATTAGTCTCTATGCTACGAGTTTGACTCCTCATATGCAAAAATCAACCTTTCACCTTTAGGGTTTTCTATTTTTTTTTTACTAAATTTCCAGGTGTGCATAAGCACACCTGATATGCACACCTTGGCTCTAGACTAATTAACGAGATATGATCATCTGATTCCAGGGTGCGGTCGGGGCCGGGTCTTTTGTTGACGTATTTAGCGAGCAAAAAAAAAATATTAGGAAAAGCAGTCAGTCAGTCTGCCTGTCACGCGAGCCGATCTTACGTCATACTTAATACTTACGTTCTACTTTGCCAATCTTGCATGACTATGACTGACTAGAAAAAAATCTTTGAAATCTTGAAGAAACTCTGCTCTGCTCTGCACTTTTTTCTTTGACTTTCTCCTGCCATCGCCGTGCCGTCAAAAGTAATTTAGATGGGTGGGTTCGGGTTCGGTTCGGTGTTTGTTTAGAGTATGAGTAATGAGGGGAGACATGAAAAAGCAATTTCCAACTTTTTTCTCACGTCATGCTCATAGATAAACAACCAAAGCAAAGCTCTTATGACCAACTCTGTCCGTCCGACCCTCACTCCGACTTCTCTGACTTGGACTACCTGAATTGGCCGTACTACCCGAATTCGGGTAGTACGATATGGCACGGCGTCCCAGTCCGTCAGTCCCGCCAAGTGAGGACTGGGACGCCGTACTACCCGAATTCGGGTAGTATGAGTGAGTGAGTGAAACCTCGCATAAAGCAGCAGCAGCAGCACCAGCAAAATCGACTTTCACTTGAGTGAAATCTAACTTTTCGATTCACTCTTCAAATTTCTTTACTACTACCGACTTTTTCTTGAGATTTTTCCGTGAGTTTTTTTTTGCGGGCATTGAGAGTTGGAGCGAAGCGGAGCGGACCAAGTCGAGTTGAGCTTGAGTTTGACTGAAGAACGAGGAGATCGAGAAACAAAGATGAGCCGCGGCAGCAGCAGCCAAAAACTTTCTCCTTGCTCATTCATTTTTCTTAAGAGAAAGTAGAAAAGAAAGCGAAAAGTTTCAAGTAGAGTTTCAAGACAGTGCAAAACGACGATGACGACGACGGGGCAGGAAAAGCAATAAAAATGTGGCTCAAATTTATTTAGCTTTTGTGGTTTTTTTTTTGCAAACTTTTTGCACGCGCACCAACTTTCAGCAGCAAATCTTTGACGTCGTCGATAATGTCGGCGATATCGTCGACGAAGCTTCGCATATTTGCGAAGCTTGCCGAAGTCGAAGGTGAGAGTGACAACCTAGTGCCTACGAGTATAACGTATAACAGGTGTACCTTGCGATTTCTAGTCGAAAGTCTTGTCAAATAATTCGGTGCAGTCAGTCAGACAAATTCGAATCAGACAGTTCAGTTTTTGAGCATAGTTTGGGGCAAGTTGGTTCGGAAAGTAGGCCGGATTCAAAGTGAAAAATTGTTTTTCCCTCTCAAAAGAAAGCTGAGCTGAGCAGGGTAGGCAACCAAGGCAAGGAAGCTTTGAGAATTTTAATTATACATGTCAGGGACTTTACCTGAGCTGGGCTGAGCTTCAAACTGCGCTGCGAGAAGCTCAGACTCAGGCAGGCTCAGGGCTCTGGAGCTCGTCTTCGCCAACACAAAACAACTCGAGAAGAGAGATCAAGCGAAAAGCGGGCAATGCAAGGAAAAGCATGCAATTCACCCGCCCGAAGATAGACAGGCCCAGGCCACCGAGGCGGCTTTCCACTTTTTTCGTCTTCTTCTTCTTCATTCGTCTAGTTTTTCCAGCAAAGCAGGGGAGAGCCGGAGTCGGAGAGAAAGCTTGAGAAAGATGAGAAGACTTCACTTCACTTGAGCCGAAAACGAACCCAAGTTAAGCTATTTTTAGACCTCTACAGTGCACCGCCCGACTTAGACTTGTACTCTCGCCAAGTTTTTGAATATTCAAAGTTTTGAAAGCCGAGCTGGGCAGGTAGATAGATGCAAATGTAGGACACACTAATGGCTAATGGCCTTCCCTATCTTCTCCACTCATCACTCATAACTATCATCATCAACTGCGAACTGCTGCGATGCATGCCGGCGGGGAGAAAATGAAAATGAATAATATTTTATAGATTTTCTGTCAAAAAGATGAAAGTCTTGCAGCAGCATACTTTGCTGAGGTTCTAAACTCGGCAAGCGAGGGGGAAGAGCGGAATGAGTAATGGTGATGAGGTTGATTAGGTTAAATTCATTTTCGATCATCAAAGAAATTACGTCATGACTAGGTGGAGGAGGCTAGGCTGGGTGTGGTCATTGAACAGCACAGAAAGTGTTGAAATCCAGTTCGAAGGACCAAATATAAAAAAGTGTTGAATTCCGGTTCGAAAGACCAAAGATTGTCAGCCAATGATGCACTAAACTTTGACATTTCGGATTTCGTTCTAAAAAATTATGAAATCCAGTTCGAAGGACCGAAAATAAAAAACCTCAAGAATTAGGCTTTATTCCAGTAACGCGCTAACTAAAAAATTCTGTTTCTTTTTTCTCTCTCAAAATTTCTAGTCACAACTCCTGCGATTCTAGTCATTTGCCTTGGAGCCACAATCTTCCTCACAGGGATAGTTACTCTCACTCTGTTCTTTTACAAAAGAAAAACATCATTCTCAAACAACTCTTCCGCCTCAGCCTCAGCCTCAGCTCGACGCAAAGGTGGAGTGTTTTTGACGGACGATTTCTCTTCCTCGCCTGGAGAAGTGTTCATGTCTGAACAACACGAACGTGAACATGAACATGAAACCGAGCAAGACAACATCCTTCAAGTTCCGCTACTTATCTTGACCAAAACAAGCCGCTTGCCTCCTCCGCAGAAGAACCTCGCACAAAGTCGGAGCAGTAGATTGCCGTCGACGACGACGACTTGCCCCACTTCTGCTACCCGGGTAGTTTTCTGCTCCACCACAAAGAAATCTTCGACAAACTTTAGGTTTGACTTTGTAGACCCGAACTCCAGCACGAGTTCAAGTTCCAGTTCGAGTTTAGTCGCCTCAAGCCATACTTGTGGTGGGCTTGCCACCGCAAGAAAACAACAGCACAACTACAGCAGCAGCAGCACCAAACCGCCGTTTAGGAATTCACCGTTTCACCTCAGGGAGGACGGCGGCGGGAGAGACGAGTGCGAGTGGAGGGAAGAAACTTTGACTAAAGTTTGAAAAACGCCTTAAGGAGGACGACTTAATACATGAGTAAGTCTAACGCAAAGATTTTATTAGCTTTGATGTGCTTTTTTAATTGTTGCCAAGTCCCGAAGTCTTGAGAGCGACAACCTAAGGCCTACGAGAAAGGCTACGGCTATGTCAGGTTCCCCGGGTTTTTTCGAAGGGCTATTTTGGACCTCCGTTCGATAGTACAAATGATGCATAGTACCACCGTCGCAAATTACAAATTGTGAGAGAAGACACTGCCGCCGCCACTGCCCCATAATTCATTTCTTATCAGTTTGTGTCCCAGTCATTTGTCAAAGTGACAGGCGGCTCTATCCGCTAGCCCTACAGCCGCACGTGCCGTGCTCTGCCGTGACTGCTTAGAATCGACTCTGTGTATTTCTTGTCGATTTATTGCCATCTGAGTCAGTCGGTTTGGGCTGGACTGCTCTAGAGTCGTCCGTGGCCTTACCTTGAAGTCTCCATCCGATCCAATCGAGAGAAAAATTCGGTGAAAAAAAACACCCGGGTTTTATGTAGACCAGACTAGGCACAGGAAAGGAAAGGAAAGGAACATGACATATTTACTTCCACTGCTGTCTTCGTCGCCAAGATAATTACCCCCGACTGCCAATTTATGTATGACAAGCTAGTACAAGTACAAAAAACAACAAAAACCCGAATTAGAGCCAGAGCTGCACGGCTGGGCTGCTGCATGTACGAGTAGTAGTTGTTTGTTTGTAATTCTTTTTGCTGACAACGAAGGACTCACGAACGAAAACGATACGTTAGAATTTGTCGCTCAGCTGAGTCGTCCTTGTTTTCCAGGACGACTGACTCCTTGGACTCGGAGCAAACAAAAAAACTTAGAAACTGAGTGCGCGTTTTTAATTGACTTTTATAGCCCTCTGATTTATGCTTTTCTTGAAGGTGTTACGTACACAGTGCAGTGGTGAGTGGTGAGATGAGAAGGCCGGACTGACTACGACTACGACTCCAAAAAATGAAGACTGCCCGCTGCGCTGCCGCTGCCGCTCCTGTTGCCCGGATGCCAAGGAATAATTGAATTTCAAAAAACCTGAAAAGTCGACACAACAACGCTGACGCCGAACGAGGTAGATCACGCTCCAGCTACAAGTCAAACTGACTCTTGGCTCGGAATTTTTGGAATTTTCTGTACCAATTATCACAAAGATGTTGTTCAAAAGGATTTGGTTCTGTTTATTTTTTGAACAGGTGGTCTCGGACGAATCAAAATCAAAATTTCCCCAAATTTGCTGTCAAGTCCTCCAACAATCAAATGGCTGTGATATTCAATCCAATGCTTTTTTTTTCTATCAAATATTCTCGCACTTGATTGCACAATCATGCACCACAATCTTGGTGTGCAAAATTTAATAAATTCGCGTGTCGTGCGCGTGTGATCAAACAAATAAAAGTTTTATTATACATACATGCATATAATTCAGCGGACGTTTTGTAATCAGTATTTTTCATTCCGCCGTAAGTTAGTAGCCGTGAGGTCCTTCCTTAGCTACCTTCGTAAGGTAGGTAAAAAAAAAGACTTTGAAATAAATGAAGCTAGAGATGAGTGGGAGGACGTACCCAGGCCAGGCCCACTCACTTTGCAATTTCTCATCAACATTTCTTTAAACAATGAGATTTTTGTCAATTTTTTTTGTTGCAAAAAAACTGAATACGATGCACGACCGCCACCGATTCCTTTGTCTTCCTGCCTCAACCTACTTACTAAAAATGTGAAACCGAAATTTTCCGGAACGAAAAGAGAAGCCGCCGCGATGCGAAAACCTTTCAGGAATTTGATCAGCTGTTCCCTCGTTCGTTGTTTGAGAATCTCGATAAAACTTTGAGATTCCCAACTTCTTCTTTTATTTCTTCTGCCTTTTCTTTTTTTGTGAGAACAAAGCAAATAGAGGGAGTTGAGCGATATTAGCCGCGATCGGTTGGGACATCGATCCTTTTCACAACTCAACTTCACTTTGCCTCCCTCACTTTCTCGAAAAATTCGTCGTCGTCGTCGTCGAAATCTTGGCCGTGGCCGTCGTCGTCGTCGTCATCCGGCTGGCAGACTTCTTCCTCAGCTCCAGCTCTGGCTGTCGGATGGATAGTCGTCCTTTTCGATTTCTTTTTCGAAAGTCGACGCGAAAGAAAGCTGGAGAAATTTGAGTGCTGGAATGGAATCGAATGGAATGAAAGCGTCCAGGGAATTCTTACACACTCATAGGAATTCAACGACGTCGGAGTCTGAATTGAGCACTTCACACTTCACACCTACCAAAGCCTTCACAATTTTCATGACATTTTTTTGGGCTAGAATGGAGTGGAGTCGAGTGGAGTGGAGTTAGCGACGACGAAAAAAATATCAAAACTGAGGTGCTGATCGACCACACTGCACTTCAAGTGGTTGCACGATGCGATGCGATGGGGTGATGACGACTGTGGCTCTAGGGATTTCAACACCCGACCGATTTCCTAAATTGGCGGGTGTTGAACCACCCTTCTGGGTGGAAATTTACTTGGCAGCTTTTATTCAAATTTTTGACCAAAACCATGCACGCACTTATTCCGATAGCGGTAGCCCTACTTGTAAAGTAAAGGAGCCCGCAGGGCCTCATAGCGCGCACGACGGGACATTTCAAACGTCAAAATTCAAATTTTGTGCCAGAGCAGAGCCATGCTGATTTATTCAGAGAAAATGCCCGTTTCCGACACGACAAAATCACAAAAGATTCAAATACCCGGGTAGATTGATGTACTCAACTCAAGTTTTAATATAAATGGCGGGTTTTTTCGGGGTACTGGCTGAGTGACAGAGTTTTTGGAGCGAAGTTGAGTCGGTCTTTTGTTTGGCAAGACAGACAGGTCGACAGGTGGATTCGCTACTTTTTGGAACGGAAAAGTCAAGAACGAAAAAGCGAAGGAAGAGTTTTTAGTTGAACGACTGACGCTGACGCTGACGACGATTGAGCTATCGAAAAACGACGAATGAAAAGAAGCCATTTAAATTTGAAGTCAGTCTGCGTCAGAGTCAAAGTCAGAGTCAGACTCATCCCGTCCCGTCCCGATTTCTGATCCGACAGCATTTTCCGGTTTTCCTCTGCCTTCCACTTTGGCAGACAAAAACTCGCTTGATGATTAAAAACCATTCATCGTCACTCAGTGCCAATTTTACTTTTGAGATGGATTTTTCCCAAGGGGTTAGCTGTCACCAGGCGGGGCGAGGCGGGCATTTTCAAATACCCGGGTTGTATTTGAGCATCGGGAAATTTTAGCCCGCGGGCTGCATTATATTTATTGTCACCGACCTAAAATTCCCACGCAGAAATGCAATGAGAGAGTGACGCGGGTAGGGTAATACCCGGGTTTTATTTGAGCCCGGCTTGTATTTCCTGCTGGATCAGCCTGCTTTAAGACCCGGGTTTTATTCGGCCCCGGTATTTTACGGCAATACCTGCTAAATAAAAAGTTCGACCCTAAATTTGGCCTCAAAAATACATTAATTTGAGGCTATTTTAGTGCGAATAAACGAACAAAGGCCGTCGAAAAAAGTGCGTTTTCTCAATATTTTGCGTTGTCAGTTTATTTCAATTTTATTCATTTTTTGTACAATTTTATCGATCAATTCTGAGGCCAAATGTGACCTTTTTTGTTTTCTCATTTTTTATAATTTTTGAGGCAATTTTTTCTTCGTTTCGTAGGGTTTCTTTTGTGTGTGTAGGTTTTCGCTGCGTTTCAGCTTCAAATTGCAATTGCGGTTTCGATTCTAGATCATAAAGGAGCGAAGGAGAAGTTCCAAACCTCGACACCTGCAAAATTTCAACAAAAAAAGAAGAAAACCGTTCAAAATTTGGCCTCAATTTTTTGCAAATCTTCAAACATGTGTCCTCGGCCTCAGCTGCTCAGACTCACCCTTCGTCAAAAAAAGTTTCCTTTGTGATTTTATCCTCGTGATAGCCGAGTGGGTCCGGAGTGTAGCGATTCAGCCCAAGGACTTCCATTCCTGCACAGAATAAAAAAAAGTACAAGTAAGGCCTCAAATTTTCGCATTTTCGCACAGCTGACCGCGAATGCCGCGAAAATTCAAAATTTCGACAAACATGTCTTACCAACTCGATATTTTTCCAACGTTACGAACCCAGCCTGTTGTTTGTCGAAAAGTCGATAAATCGCTGACACGTGAGTTGGATAAAAGACACGGAGCAGAGTGTCAAATTTTTCCAAATCAGTCCTCGCCTGAATCAGAGCGTCGCAATACTCGGTCATAAACTCATACGGATTGGCTGCGGAAGAGAAAAAAAATTGAGGCCCGTAAAAAATTGAGGTCCCAAAAACTTGAGGCCGGAAAAATTGCTGAAAAAAATATCCGAAATTCGGTTTCTTACGGTGAAAATCAATGACGCAGAGTGCGATGAGGTGCTCAAAAAACACTTCCAAATTGTGCTCATCGACGTAGTCCAAAACCGTTTCGTCCGAAGTTGGAAAAACCGGAGGGCAGTCGATCGGCGGGATCGGCTGAGGTTTTCCAAAAAAGACAAAAACGTTGAGGTCCTTTTTGGCCGCCTCCCCGCTGCCGACGCCGCCGACGTCGCCTTCGGCTGAAGTCGGAGTCCGAGATTTGCCGCCCACACTGGCGCCCGAACCCAAACCCGAACCAGCCGCAGCAGCGCCATCTTTTGTCGGAGTCCCGGCACCCGCTCCCGGCATCCCGCGCGAGTCCACCGGCGAAAACTTGGCCATCATTTGCCCCCTCCGAGCCTCGTCATCCTCAATCTGCCGAACTCTCGACGTCTTCGGAACGCAGTACGGCGTCATCGAAAAATCCCCGGGAAATTCGGGGCCCAAATTCATGCCCGGCTGGAACAAAAACCCGCGGTAAACGTAGTCCTCCTCGGAGGCGGCTCCTCCCGAAGAGCCCGACGCTGCAGGGCGTGCGCGCGGGGGGCGGCTCCGATCGCCCTGGTAGCCAATCACGAGCCCGCCAAACGTGGCCGTCATGTGGTCCTCGGCCGGAGTGAGCAGACGCATCGGGTCCTCCCCCGAATTGATGACGAACGGGTGACGTTTCAGATTTTTGAATTCGTCAGACACCAACCCGCCGGACTTCATGAGAAGTCGGTGACCTCCGGCGTGGATCGTCGTCACGGCGGGAGTCGCAGAAGTCCCGGGTTCGGCTTCGGATTCCTCGAATTCGGACGCGGTCGTCGTCCCATCGCCGTAGTAGTCGTAGTCGGCATCTGCGTCGTAGCCTTCCCCGCCGTCCTGCTCGACGGTGCTGGGCGGAGTTTTTGGAAATTGGCGGGCATCGGCGGGAAAGCGGTAAATTTGAGTCGGGTCGTGACCTGACTGCCCGGCCATGATGACGCCTTGCTGAAGAATGGAGCGCTCCTCGTCCTCCGACTCGAGGGACTGGCGTTGGTTTTTGAAAAAAGACGCCATTTTGGGCGGAGTCTGCGTCGACCAATCACGAACTTTTTCTGGTTTTGGCGGAAAGTTTGAACGAACGAATGAGCGGACTGGACAGGTTCGAACGATTTGCAAAAATCGAATGAAGAATTTGAAATCTCGACTCGGTGTCAAAAGTTGGTTGTTGGTTGGTTGTTGATTTGGCCGCAGTCCGATTTTTTTGGCTTGGTTACCATGACGACGACGGCCGCTAAAAACCAATGCAATGAATTTTAGTCGACGAAAATTTGAATTTTGGAAAGTTTGGGAAAATTTTCGAACTGTCAAATGTCAAACTTTCTTTGCTTGGTTACCGTGACGACCGCGGCGGCCGCCGAAAACTTATGCATGCATCAATTCTGGTCAACACAAATTTGAATTTTGGAGCGTTTGAATTTTCAACCTTTTCAAAATTCCGACTTTTTTTTTGCTTAGTTACCATGACGACCGCCGCGGCCCCCCAAGAATTCAGCAATTTGACCAATGACAACAATGCAATGCTATGGTCGACAACGACAACAAAATTTGAATTTTGATCGCTCAGTTTAAAATTTCAAGAATTTTCCAAAATTTCGTCCTTCAAAAATGCACTCAAAATTCCCGGTTCTAATTTTTCTAACAATCGGAGCACTAAATCTCCCGTTACCCGGATCGGCTCAACTCCGCGGACTCCGCCGTGAAGGACTCGTTTTTGGCCCAAGTCCCTCCCAACCAGCCCCGCTCACTGCCGACCAACTCAACTCCAAATTGCGCCAACTCGTGACTCGCCGAAAAATCGAGATTGAGCATTTTTACCACAAAAAACTACCCGGGTCGGGGTCATCCGCGACCAACAAAACGTTCGGCTCACCCTGCGACCCCCAGCCGGACGAGGGAATTTTGACTGACGATTGTGTCCGAAGCTCGATTCCAAATCCGCGAGCAACCATTTATTCGGCTGCGCTCAAGTGTGACCCGAAGCGCCGAATTTGCGTGTGTGCTTTGGACACAATTCAAGGGCCGCCGTCGAGAGGTCAAGGTCAAGGTCAGGGCCAAGGTCAAGGTCAACCCGAAATCGGATCAGAATTCGGAGCAGCCCAGCCAGCGCCACCGCCGCCGCCACCCCCGTCAAGATTCAACGGCCAACTTTGCATTTCATTCCCGGGAGAACTGTGTCGTGAGAATGAAGACTGTGACGAAAAATTTTGTCGGATGGAAAATCGGCGAGGTCAAGGTCAAGGTCAGGGTCAAGGTCAAAGTCAAAATTTGAACCCAAACTCGTACGAGTACAATGATGAAGAGTCGAGTGATGAGGCGGAGAAATTTTGTCAGTGGGGACCAAAGAGGAGGGCGGCTCAGATGGCTGCTCAGCAAGGAGCAAATCCGGGACTAAACCCGGGTCCGGGCATGAGTGATCCGAGTGGACTTTCCTCGGGACGACGACGCGGCGGACTACCCGGGTTAAGCTGGATTTTAATGGTTGGCAGGCATTGTTTCGAACTATTGTTGAAATTTTAGCAAAAATAAAAATTTTGATTTCCAAATTTTGGCAAATTTTGACTACAAATGATAGCTTTATCGCTCCAATTAAATTTTTTCGTCAGACGGAAAGTCAGTCTGATCGGATGAATTTTAATTTGACTGAACAAACTTGAGGAACACAAAAGCCAGCCAATTTTTCAATTTTCTCTCCTCGCGCCTAATCTCCTTAATTTACTCAACTTTCACTTTCACTTCTTCGCTTTCACTCACTTTTATCCGACAAAAATTGCTTTACAAGATTACAGAATAAATTATTTACAGAGCGTGCCTGGCGCGCCTGGCTCTCTTTCAAAAATTCTAATAAATTGCAGTGTTGCATTGCATCTCTCTGATCTCTGAGAGCCAAAATTGATCACAAATTTTTTTTGCAACTCCACCAAAAAACGTGTACGAGTCGAGATGAGAAATCCTGGAGAAAAAATTAAAGGTCTGGAGAACTGGACTGGAAGTGCATGCATGACGGGCTTGCATTGTGCACGTTCTTGGCTCTAGACCTGGAGCAGCTCTGGAGTCTGAGTCGAGTCGAGTCGAGTCTTTTGAACAAAATTAAAATGCCGTCTTTAGACGACTTTCTCCGGTGAGGATGAAACTCTGAAAATAAATGCATGGGATTATCGTCATCACAACAATTTTCGACACGATTCCAGCCTCAGCGTCTTCAGATTTTCGAGTCGAGTCGAAGACCCCCCGTGCAGTGCACATAATTTGCATCACATTCTCATCACATTTTCGGCCCTTGAGGAAGATGAAAAATCTATGTGAGAATTTTGAGCAAAGCCCAGGTTTTTCTGGCCAAAATCAGAGGCCAGGTCAGGTGCGAACTGCTCTAGTTGTACTTGAAGCAAGGCTAGTCTATGGGGCTATTTAGCAACGAGTAACGAGGCTTGCTTAAAATATCAAGGTTTCCTAAAAATTTCAGTAGGACACGACACAGTACAAAAACACGGGACTATCCAGAAAGCGCGTTTCCGAATTTCAAGACTGTCCACTTTCGAGAAGCCGCCTGTCTCGTGAATAATTTGTCAAATAATTTCGCCAATTTCGTAGTAATTGAAAAGTTTTAGTGTTTCAAAACAACGAAACCATGCGGCGATGCATGTTCACATACAAGTAAGAGTAGAAGTTGAACAAAACTAATGCGATGCAAACAAATCAGATCCACGACTAGTCACAAAATCTGCCTCACTCCCGTCCCATTTTTCTCAGAATTGGCTAGTTTCAGTTCTGTTCTGTTCAAGGCTGCTGCTGCCAGAGCAAGCTAAAACCGAAATTCGGAGCTCCGCGACTCCGACTCCCCGAACTTCTCAAGTTTCGCAAATTCATTAGATGCGAAACACAATACGAAAGGCACATACTACTTACAATGCAGTGCAGTGCAGTACTTTACTTGCTTTCACTTCGTTTCCCGTTTCCAATGAGACTCTGCTTCAGAAAATTGGGCCATTTCGAGATTTCCTTCCTTCCTTTCTCCCTACTCAAAATGCACACCTTTAGCTGCTGCAGCTGCTCGTTGCGCAATTATTTTGAATATTGAACCGAAACTGGCAGGCAACCCGGCCACTGCCACTGCCACTGCACTGGAGGATTCTCCGAAGATTCGGATTCACAGGCAGGCAGGCAGGCAGACAGACCTTTAGAGATCCGAGGAGAAAGTGGAGAAAGTCAGGCAGGCAGGCAGGCAGTCAGTCGAGGAGAAAGTGGAGAAAGTGGGAGAAAGTAGCAGAGAAAGTTAAGGCGAACTAAAACGTTATGCGAATTCTTGCCGAGCCATTGCACCCATTCATCCCATGCGAGCAACGCGAGCAAGACAGATACGACGAGGACGACGACGACTTTATCTTCTTGGTGTCTGAACTTGGAGCAGATCCGAGGCAAGGTGAGGTCTTTCTCAAGTGTGTTCTTGAGGACTACGTACGATTGCACTGCACTGCACTGCATATTCATCAGGGATTCTATGCGTTCGTTCGGGACTACCCGGTGGTAGTCTGGAAAGTTGACAAAAAAAAATTCGGGCATCTCACGGAGATCCCATGCATGCATGCATGAGATCAAGCAAGCACAGCATATTTTCGAGCTACAAAAATTTCAAAGGACGAATCCTGGGTCTGGGCCGGGCCATAGAATCCAAGTATGTAAAGTTGCAGGCTGCTGTGCTGTGCTGCTGCAAGTGGCTGAGATTTGAGTTGCTCAATTTTAGAAACTTTTGCTTCCAAAAAGTGCCAAAAACGGGGCAGAAACATTCATGAGCAAAGTGGTAAAAGTTGTTGAAAAGAAAAGTTCTGAATGAATATGAATGACGGGGATTTTTTGAAATGAATTTTTTGCCTGATGATTGATTGTCATTTTGCGAAATTCGCGAATACGTTTTCGAATAAGTTTTTTAATAATAATAACAAAAATCTTTTGTCCTCATCTCACGGCACGTCACGTCA
>JAQGCM010001527.1:0-14907 GCA_034699705.1 Hymenaphorura dentifera | reverse complement strand
GGGTTGGATGGTGACGTTTTGAAAGAGCAACGGGATCTTCTTCCGCATTGGTGCCACTTCAGGAACCAAACCAGGAAGTCACTTCGAATGAAGAATAGTCGAGGAAAGGGTCATTGGCCGGCTACGCCTTATGCTTATGCGTCCGTAGGAACATTAGTTCCCTCAGCCACTTTAGTCATTTCTTCATCCTTTCTTCCATAGGTCTACCATCTTCTTCGCTCTTACTCTACCTCCCAATTAATACAATATTTCATAACAACATTGAAGATAACACAGTGAACTGCATGGCTGAAGGCAAAATGGTTTTCATGATCACTCTCTTCTCTCTAAACCGTTTTTCATTCTCATCTTCATCCTCAGCCGTAACAACAATGCTTCATCCCCTACGTTGCCGTCAACCTTAACCTCCCCCCAAAACACACAATACAGTTTTGCTCAAATCCATGCTTTGACTTTCATCCAGCTCCTCTTGACCCTGAACTAATTGCAAATTTTGCAAACCCGAGCGAAACTAAACTACTTACTTGCCAATTTCATTTACATGCACATCACCGAATGCAGTGTATTATGCTGTACCTGGACGTAACTTTATGCAAAATAAGCCCATCTCAACATTGTGTTATCCCAGTTTCCGAATTTGCTTATTAATGAACCACCAGATTCATTTCCGTCTACCTCTCCGCCTCCAGTCGGGTTTGATTCTTCTCCAAACGCGTTAATTTTATTCAGATTTATTTGAAATCAAAGCTCTGTGCTAAGAAAGAAGTGTGGTTCTGTTCGCTCATCTTTAGGCGTACTTTCTCATGAGAATAAGTGTCGCCGCAACCAAAAAAAGCAAGTTTTTAGGTTTGATGCCGACAACCTTTTATTCCATTGCATTGGATTTCCTAAGAAGTCTAGGAACAAAAAAGAACGGATCTCATGAAATTCGAGACTACAAGGATTATTATACGGATTTTATCGACTAGCATCTTATTGAAATTTAAGCCATCCAGCTATGTTAACCCTATTCCTTCCTTCATTCAATGTTCCATGAACAATGTCATCCTTATACTTGTCCTTGTCATGTATAATCCGTCTTCAAGCTGACCTAATCTTATTATGCATGAGAAAAAAAGTACGACTAACGTAAGCCAAAGTCCCTGATCAGACCAAGCTGTCTCCCATGAAACTCAAAGTTTAATTCAATTCTATGATTGAATTGATGAACAGAAGTATAGACTCTGGAGCTCAGCTATTTTTATTAACATAACAGTCATCCTAGCCAAAATCGAATATTTTAAGAGGGCAGATTCAAGTTACTGATGATATCGTTGGATGGAATGGAAGAGCAACTGATCCTATCTTCAAAGTCCTAGCAAAAATAATATTCTCCAATAGTACTTCGTCTCTAGATTCTGAACATTGCATTGGTACATTGCATGGGTCGTCATCCTTTTGCTCTTGTTTTTCCTTGGAAATTATACTCAATTCCATGATTATTGTCTAGCCTAGGGATTCTTTGAATGTTTAGACTTTCAAGCATATAAATAAATAAATTCTCTGTTTTTAATGTGAACCATTTGACAGCCACCAAGGAGAAGAGGAGTAAAGCTTTTCTGGAATTGATTAGTAATAAAAAATGTTTCAGAAATGCACATCTAAAATGCGGAGGAGTGTCATGTCAATACATCTCACAATTACAATGGAATACTTGCACTCTCTGCTATTCGAGTGGAACACAATGCAAAGGTATCGGATTTAGTTGAGGACAATAAAAACATGAAGTAGGAGAAAGGACAAAATCTTTTATGTTGAGTGTTGGACGGATGGAGTAATTCTTAGTTTTGGTTCAGGTAGGTTGTCTGATTGGCATTTCCATGTTCATTTCCCGTCTCCAGTGTACTCAAAATCCTCACCTGAATGCTCAAGACCTATCAATTAGGTTGAGTACATATTGAGAGAACTTGGGACAATTTTGGTGGAAAGTGAAATTGGAAAACACGAGAACTTACTTTGCTCAATTGGGTCTCTTTTAAAATAAGGAAAGGGCCCTTCAAATATTGGGTTCTTTGACCTTGGTTTGGTTACTTACAGTTTTAAATTATATTTAAGTTTATGACATT
This sequence comes from Hymenaphorura dentifera, assembly GCA_034699705.1. NCBI lineage: Eukaryota > Metazoa > Arthropoda > Collembola > Poduromorpha > Onychiuridae > Hymenaphorura > Hymenaphorura dentifera. Next base: position 12,802 of record JAQGCM010001527.1, on the reverse strand, counting down.
TAGCATTTATGAAAGAGACCGCGAAACCGGTCCAGTATCCAGAAGGCAGGAGTCAGCCAAATCAACATTGCTATCACTTTTACAAGAGTACACAATAGAAGAAGATATGACAAGATGGGCAACCTAAGTACCCTTGAGGAAGGTAGAAAGTTATTATCATTTTTAGTGGAAAGGACAGTTGGGATTTTGGGATTTTCATAGTTTACTCTAGGCAAATATCATATTCATTAAGAATAGACTCGATGAACCGATAAGGCTACATATTATCAATATCAAGAACTCACATTCTATAGCAAAGTTCATTTTAAATGCATGATTTTCAGTAAAACCCCAGGGATTCATGGTATGGTTTAAGCACCAAAGAACCTACCCCAACCTCTTATCGTCTTTTTGGAATTTAACACTTTGCTTTTCAAAGTATAAAACTATATGTTTGACCTTTGTTTGCCAGCGTTATTAACACTGCCCCAAGGAGCAAAGTTTTCTTGAATAATTTTGGCTGTGCTGTAGTGAAACGAAGAATGAATGACCAAAGCAACGGTTGACTGTTAGTTGACGGAACTTTTAAAATTATTAGAAAAGTTGAGGAGCTAAAGCTTAGATAAAATTATTTTTAGTTAAGCACCCCATGCCTACTCCTGTCATAAAATGACAAATTCCTACCATTTGAACTTCGGAGAAAAAAATAACTAGTTTGTGTCGGGTTGATGTCATTGCCTGCTTTTCACATTCGTTCTTGCCCAGCCTTCCACAAAAATTCACTCGATTGAATACTGTTCAAATGTCTACAAAACCAATGCTAAATTTAGAAGTCAATGGTTGAAAAACTGAAAAGGGTTAAAAACTAATGAATCATAAAGCAAAGAGTGAATACGTTTTCCGTTGTTTGTTGGACTCGAAGGCACGCACTTGAAGGGCCACTAATCTTTCTAAACGTAAACTGTACCCGGTTCATACTAATGTGAAAAATAAGGGAAAGTATTGTGATGCATTTACTCACTCCTAACAGTTTTTTTTAAGCGGTCCAAATTCTGAAATGAAATTGAGTGAAGGCGATGTTGGTGAAGGTTAATAACAGGGAATTTGTGTCATGTTACTGTAAGCGTCTTGTACTTAATGATTCCTAAGATTCAGGGGCCGGTGAGTTAGTTTATTTAATGTTTTTAAGCTTCCGTTCATTTTTGACTTCCTTCTTGTGGATGAAGGAAGAGGAAAGAAAGAAGGAAGACAGAAGACCGACCCATGTTGTCATGGTCGAGCTTACGGTGCTGTTCATCGAAGGTTCGAAAGAGAAGACTTGAAAAGATTTGGCTGTCATACATAAAGCCTAAAATGAAATCGAAAAGTTTTTTGATGGAATGAATGATAAAACACTGATTGTGAGAGGGGATACTGTTGAGTGCAACAATTACCAAACTCACTTCATAACGGCACTTCATCGTCACGCGTTCGCTCATCCTACCATTATGCAATCTCAAACCAAAGCACAACACAGTCGTCGCTCAAGCCATTGACCTTCCTTAAAAATCGAAATGAAAAACGTAGTCAGAGTTTATGCTGCTACGTACATCACATCACATACATCACCAACCGTACATTCGCTTATCAAACAACAATATGCGGTGGGTAGGGTGGGGGAAGATTCGCCATTTTTGCAAATTGTACGACCAGTACAATTACCTACATTGGCAATGTAGAATGCGAACGTGATCCAACAACGTTGGGATGAAAGACCAGGAGGTCCGATTAATTCTTACCATCAAAATTCAGTCATGCCAGCCAGGAGTTGCCTAAACATTGTTGTGATTCAGGTACTTTTCTGCAGGGAAAAAATTGCAAAAAAAGTTGGCAATATAAGAAGACGAATAAAAAAGTCAGAAGATGTTTTAAATTGTAACATATATTGTTGAGGGTAGAACTGGACTGGTTGTTGAGACGGGGGAAACGGGAAAATCTGAGAGTGTTGTCTTAAGGAATAAGTAAGCGAGCATTGCGGGGAGGGGGATGATGGCCACTGCCAGTGCGAAGTGGCAGGAATGGAAGCAGTACTTTTGGTAGCAGCCAGAGTAGAGCCGCCAGGACAAGTTGACTAGAGGATTGACAACGTTTTCCGTAGCTGTCTCGAGAGAGAAAGAGGTTCCCAGAGCCCCAACTGGTCTTAGCGCTGAGGAACAGTGGTGGTCATAGTGGTTGTCGTAGAATTGTGAGCCACTCTGCTGACTCAAGCCCAGAGACTCACGGCCAGAACAGAACCTGAGGATCAGCCAAAGAGTTGGATCCCAAGTTGCGTTGCGATGGAAGCCCGGGGGCTACGGCTGAATCTTGTTGTGGAGGAAACATTGGTATGGGTTTGGTTGAGTGGTTAGCTTAGATTTTAGCAGGGGTTCCATGCGGGGGCTGCTTTAGAGTGCTAAACCTTGGCCATGAAACTTTTACCTGATCAGTTCATGGTTGGAAGTGGACCTTTGAGCATGTAATTCCAGCCACTGGCTACTTTTAACACAATTCCATTGTTGCTTCCTTGCAACTAACTATCAACTTTTCCACGAGCAGCCACATTCTCCGGGAAACATTTCTGGAATTTTTCAATTTGTGAAACAGTTTTAACGTCAATCTTAGAAAGAATCTTAGCACCAGCATACTAACTCAGATCTTCCTTGGAACGGAAGCCAAAGTTTTTGAGAAGTTCAACTCGACTTAATAGTCAAGGCAAACCTTGTGTTGTGACGCATTTTGAGAGACAGGGGTCGAGTGGATCAAGTTCCATTTGATCAATCTCATCATGCCTAAAATATTTTTGATCAAGCACAATTTGAAACAACGACAACTGGAACTGCTAGAAACAAATAAGCAGTCCAGCGTTGAACCCATTTTGGATGATGACCAAATTGGATCTATTTCCAATCAACAACACCATTTCATTGACCGGATTCGCTCCAGACAGGAGAAAAGAGAACCAGAGCCAGATGAAGATTTGGACGAACAACCGCTTTCACTCGTTCTTCCAAAAGGTAAGCTTTTGCAATACTTTTTAACAGTTAGTCAAATCATTTAGCAAAGACTGCTAAATTCTTTCTTCTTAAAATAGTTCTTCAATTCTTGCTTTCCTTTCACCTTAGATCGTCTTAAGAAATAGAATTACAGTTTAAAACGAACCTCTGCAAAGTCATTTTGATAGAATATTTTGGAGCCGGGAACCACCTGTAGAATGTAGAATTGCCCGCAAGACCTTTTTGGTTTGGACTTTTTCATTGTTGAAATAAGTGCATGCTAAATCCCGACGATATTTATGAACATCACACACTTGTTGGTTAGAGAAAACTCAAGAGCAAGGAATTCAATGAAATGCAAGCAATGACTTTCTTTTTGCTTTCTCCACATGAGCACATTACGCTACAGCTGTCATTATTTTTGCGCCTTTTACCTTTCCGCACTACAGCTGCGCTATTAGAAATAAAGCGTCTTCCTAAGCTACTTTACCGCTTACGAGTAATTTTCCAAAAAAAGTACCCGTGATTTTGAAGGAGCGATGGAGGGCTGCCCGTGCTGCTTTCCGTCGGAATTAAGTCTTGTCTAAACAGTGCGCAGGCATTGATTTTGAATTTTGCATTCAACAAGTGTTTAGAGCAGTTGTTTGCGAGGAGTTTTGTGTAGTTTGATTAGACGGAAGTTAACGGTTAAAGTCGTAGATGGGAAGGCGTATGAATAATAAGTGGTTCGAAAAGAACTAAAGTTAGTAGCTATTAATTATAAGTAGTTGAAAATAGACGGTTCTTTTATTCTTTTGTTGGAACTTACTTAGAGCTGGACTATATAATATTCGCAACCTATTCAGCATTGCAAGACTTATTCAAGCCTGCATTTGAGTCAGCATACACACAAAAGAGGAGCGATATTTAATACCAGCCCAATTAGAGTCGTAAAATATTTGGACATTATTATTCTCCTACGGACAAACCAAAATGAGAATAAATAGAATCATTCCAGAAAGGCAAGATTTACTTGACTAAATTTAACGAGTCTAGAGCATGACACTGCACTGTTTGAGAATCATGGCCAAAGTCGGCATTCCAATTATTCTATTTTAACTCACAATTAATGCAATGTGGGCCAGGCAATATGTATGGAAATGAAGAAAGCTTGACTATTTTTCAGAATTCTCCATGGTATGGTGGTTAGGTTCGTACTTTACTTTGTAGTGTTGCATGTAGGGAATGCATTTTCACATTTGCATTGCAAACACCTTTAACGCAGACCTAGAGTTTGTAGTATTCAATGGATGGAATTTCTGGGGAAAGACAAGAAAGGTAACGCTGCGCTGCTGATCTTCGTCAATTTGCTCACTACGTTTAGTACAGCCGCAACCAATTGGATGCATTTAGTTCATCCATATTATGTAGAAGTGACTAATAGGTTATTGGTGTCATCCAGAGGTACTCCATTCTGCTTACATATGGCCACTCAATGCAAATCCAAATACTTTTAACGGTTTGAGCTCACATAAACCGGAAGTTAGCTCATATGCGCACACATCCACATATGTATACAAGAGCAATAACGAAGACATAATAAGTACCACGGAAGGATTTTTTTTACACCATTCCATCCGTGATTTTAAAGATGAGCCATGAATGTCAAAGGAACACCTGCGGAGAGGACAGCTTGAGAGAGATGCTGAGAACCACAAACATTGAAATCCCCAGTGTACCCAGGGGCTAAGGGCATAGGCCCTTGAGTCGTGAAAAAAAGTGAACTAATTAATGTACATAAGAACAAGAGGACTGAGACTTAAAAAAGGCAAAATCAGAACATCTGCACATGAAATTTCCCTCATATTTTTCTTTCCAGAATGATTGTGTAGTTTTTTTCAATTTTTCTGATGAATTAAAAGGAGAGCAGAAACCAAGGTAAAAATGGACATGACGGGTGTTTAGGTTGGGTCAGGACTGACTAGGTAGAACCGGAAGATCCACACATGAGGAAGACGGGAAGGAGGGCAGGGAAGGATGCAGGGTACTTGAAAGAAAAGAAAACTTTTTTTGAAACAATCCTGGTGCTAGGCAGTAGGCAATATGCAGGTACAAGGGTACACACCAACCGCGTGGGAACATCATCTTCTCTTCTTAGATCTTCTTAGATTGAATTGGGTTGAAATTTGAAACTTTGTAAAAATTTATGAATAGTTGGTCTTGAGTTGTGGAAGAACAAGGTTTGTATGCATGGGCGAATTGATATAAGGGTGTATAAGAAGAGAGACATCAATGAGGAGGGCCGGCGGGCATGATGATGAGGTTGATTGTTATTTTAGTGGGAGGGCATAATGGCAGGAATGGTGCTGGTGCTGGAGGAGTGAGTTTTGTTGAGTAATCAAAAAAAAAGTACTGGCAATGTTGGGCTAGAAACCAAGGCCAGAACGTAAGCTTAGAGATGCGGGGTTTTGTTGGATGGCTCATATATTCTTCACTCTCACCTGTTGAGTCAGTTGAGTCGAGTGGATCCAAGGCAAAGGCTTCCCTTGAGCACTGATTTCCCATTTCCCCTTGAATCCTTCCAATGCTTTCCCCCAGGAGGACACATACGAGTCTTCCTGAATCTTAACACACTTCACTTTTTTCGCCCTAACGGTCACGCGTGACGAGTACCCGGTTCAACGGGGGCCCCAGGCAGAATGAATACCACTGCTCAACAACTCATCCTTCTCTACCTTACATTGTATGCAATAACAACCAGACATGGTCCATCTTATCTGTCTTATGGATGAGGGCTCAGCATCCAAACCCCTAAAGCACTTTATCTCAATCTTACTTGCTATGCACAATGGTGTTAGGAGGATCTCTCCAAAAAAATAAAAAGATTTAACGGAGGAGAGAAACCGAAATCAAATCAGAGACTTTCGATTTTTTTCCGTTACCCTAACATTTACTTGGTCGGCCCGGAATAGGAAGGTAGGGCATGGCAAGGCACTGTCACCCAGATTTCACTTTCCAAACTCATCCCGAACCCTCAGCAACAATAATCAATTGAATGTCCAGGACCCTTGAAATTAATCATCATCAAAGAGCAATGTTCGCCACTACCCACTTGAAGGTTACTCAATTTTTGCTTTACATAAGTTAAATACGATGAGGTTGTCCTTCAATCGTGGATCCCGGAGATGTGGAATTAAAGGAAATGAAATCGTCATTGAAAAGTTCAATAGACCATTGCCGTTTTACCTTGTAAAAGTGTTTGGCGTGCACTCATGCCTGCGTGGTTTCATGTCTCGCTCGCACAATCAAGAGTACAGTCGAGTTATTTGCGAAATAGCATTGATATTGAACTTGCACAAGGTAAACGAGTTGGAAATTCTGGCAAGGGTGGCTAAGGCTAAAGAGGTCTTTATTCATTCCGTTTAGACCTTGATAGTTGGAATAGTTCGAAACTCAACTTGGTTTGATTGAATTCGTGGATGATGATGACTTTTGAAGATGTCAAATCCTTCTTGACCATAAAAATGTGGATGGAATGGATGGACACTAGTGGATGGATTTTATGATTGGCAGCGTAGTAAGCGTATAGAGCTCCAATTAAGCTCTTCTCTAGGATGAATTAGCTAATAAAAATGAGTTTTATTTTATTCGTGCATTGCATTTGGATGAAAGGGTTGGTTTGGAACACAGGATTGTCAGGCAGGTTGTCGTCGTGTCAGGTGTCTGGTCTAGGCTTCGTACTCTAATTCTAATTCTAATGTGAATAAATCATGCATGGACAATGTATGTACACATCGTGCACTCCTCCTACATAGAACGGATTGTAAAAATGTATGTTAATGTTGTAGAGTGACTTTTCTACCTGTACTTCTACCTGTGAGTACCTTCAGACTCAGATTCCATGTGTGAGTGATACTCCATAAAATTATGCAAACGAGCTTGTTTCACTCCAAAAACCTATCCACCAAGGCTACGGTGCCCGTTTCGACCGCTGCTACCGCTACACACATAACATAACGTTGTTGCAAATACAACACAAACGTTTATTGTTTAAACCAGGCATTCAGACCAACTCATCAACTTACGCACTCCTCCAGACATCTAACTCAATTTGTACCACCTTCCACAGAAATGTCGCATGTCATTTATTTAAAACCAAGTTTGAAGTCAGAAAGTCAGATTGCAATTTTATAAGACAGTTCGTCTAAATATTAGAACGTTTGGCAGAATTCAATAGACGGAACTAGTGATATATTATGTATCAGTCGTACAATGTGTGCGTCACTGGGACATTGATGCAAGATGTGAAAAGATGTGAGTTGATAAGAAGTCAAAGTGCGACGATTAGAGCCTGGCATGTTCATTTTTTGTCATAAATTGTAGGAAAAACATGGTGGTCAAATATGAAATTCAGCGTCTGCTTCGTTCGAGACTTTGTTGTTCTCCCATTCGAGACTAGGGGTTTGGAGCAACGGGTCTATTTTTAACTTATTAATACTATTCATCTTGCGATCTGCCTGTGGGAACAGTGGGAAGAAGAATAGGTAGAATAAGAAAACCAGTATATTTGATGTGGTGAAGGAATTAAATCCGGTTGAAATCTGTAATAATTAAACCCAATTTTTGAAACCTGAAGGGATAAAATTGAGCATCTGGTAGTTGTCGAGATCTTGGGCCAACCAAAGGATCTCCAACCTCCGCTCCTTATTCCGTATTTTTTCTTCTAAATTCTTTATTCTTCAGTGCATCCTTTCCGACACACCTTGATCAATCGTAAATGTACTGTATGTAGAACTAGCTGCATTTTGATGTTTGGAGGGAATTTGATAGCTATCGTTTAGATAAAATATTGTAATTGTACTCTACTGGTAACCCGGGACCGGAATATGTTAATGGCTAGAAGGGGAGGCAATTTATCAAACTTCGGCGTTTTAGAAAACGGTCTATTTTCATAAGTACATACTTAAAAGGTTTTAGGCAGGTTGAAACTCGGACCATATTTAAGGGATGGAAATAGACATGATAAACTAATCCTTGGGGGGTAAATGAATCTCATGCATATGTTGGGTTGAAATTCTGCCCAATTATTCATTGAACAGTTCACACACTGATGAGGGCTGTTTTTATGTGCCCAGCTAGCCTGCGCTGCAATGAAAGCGATGTTAGACATTCCAGCATAAATGGTCTAAAACTTTGCAGAATTGAGCCTTACTTAATTGTAAGATTGACTAGTGTGTGTGCATTGTGCTTTGTTGCGTTGCTCTTCACAAGTCAAGTCGGAATCGCAATTAAGATTCAAAACAATTGGAGGTGGGGATGTTTTGTCGTTGATGTTTCATTAAGTACAAGGAGGGATTGAATGCACGATCGAATGCTGTTCTTGGCTGAGTGATAATATATGATGTCATTGTCTAGGTAAAAATCACTCCTTGACCTTCAAGGTATGACTTTTCTCAAGCTCATGTAGAAGACACAAAAAAAGTAAGAATTACTGCTACAAAAGCTATCCAGAAAGATAGGTACAGGTAGGCAGAGGTGCAAGACCTAATTGTATTGCAATCCACCAGTCCACTTGTGGAATGCATGGGATGAAGATTTAGATGGTTGGCTTGACTCATACTACTCATAGGAAAGTGTTTGGTTATTTAACCACAGTTCCATTTCGTTTTTGTCCAAGGCTAGCAATTTCCTCTAGAGCTGAAACTATTAAGGTTATCACGGGGTCTCACTATTTGCCTTCCCGTTTCGTTTTCGTTTTAGTTTGAGGACAGGTGGGTTTCGCCTAGCATATAACTCATTATATGACAACTTACTGAGCTTATGTAACAGCCAAGACTAAAGACCAACAAGGCTCATAAATGTAGATCCCAAATTGGGAGGAATGTCTGATTATTATGAGTCCACCTTCTTGACAAGACAATCAAGACTAAACCCAACCAACCAGACCTACCACTTTGTTACCTCATCACCTTCCCGTACTTAATTTTACTTTCTCGCAATTGACCCTGCAAATAAATCCCTTCGACTTTCGACTTCCCCAAATTCTTAACTTTTATGCCCGAATTGCCTTGTTTTTTTAAAGGCTTTCACAGTTTTATTTCGTCAGGTATAAATCGGGCTCCTTCAATCTTTATCAACTAGTACATGACCACTAGCATACAAACAAAAAGTGAAGGGCTCAATAAAATTAGGTGCCTTTTTCTGTTCCAATCACCTGCCCATTTCCTACACGACGAAGGATTCAATGTACTTTTTTCTCTGCAGTATAAATTTATTTTATTTTTGGGGAAGTTTTTCTGGATTCCCTGGACGGGTAACTTAAGGCGAAAAGGCAATACCCTGAAAAATTTAAGAGGCAAGCTGAAGGTGTGCAGGCTCGCTCTTTTTTTAGAAAAGAGGAAAGGATTCGCCTGGTGCAGATAAGCTATGTCTGAAGCTAGTAAAAGTCCAAGTCCAGCCTCTGTGTTTCCCTTTCAATTTTTCCAACAATGTTAACCCTTTTCCTTTTAACCTTGTGCTAGGACGACACATTCGAACCTACCTCAAAGAAATTGTTGCAAACATGTGTTTGGGAAATGGTGAAAATGACAACGAGTGAGGCAGTGTGTGAGTTGTTTGCAGGGGCTGAATGGAAATTATGGCCAACTGGCCATTGAACTCTGGTTATTTTAAATATCATTTATCTAGGAGTTAAATTGAGTGAACGGTTGAGTGTGGATAGTAACGACGGTCGGTCTTATTAATAGATTTTGAACTAACGGTTTGTTCGAGACTACCTGGGAAGACATGGCAAAAGCCGTCTTTAAGCCAATCATACAAAAGCCAGGCAGGCCAGACTGTCGAGAACAACTTCTCCAACCAACGCCAAAACTTTTTTGGTTTCATTCCATTGTTGAATCACTATCGAATTGCACCTTTGCGAAAGAAAAACCCATGGTAGATTCTCAACCCTTTTCTTTGAGCATTTGAAGAGTCTGATGATGCTACGGTGGTGGTGGAACGAAAGAAAATTTGAAGGATAGGAAGAGATAGGAAGGTGAATGCTCTCATGATATAAAAAAGCTCCCTCTCGCATCGCGTAACATTGAACAACAATGGCAAATCTTCTTCGCACGTTGATTTAACAACTCCTACGTGCTCACAGACATGGAACTTGAATAAAACTACCTCCAATCCAACCACCAACTAGTTTCCGGTAAAAACCATTCGCTAAATTTAAAGAAATGTTCATTAATTGAATGTTCTTCCGATGAAAATCGAAATTCACAGTTCCTGCTTTCGAGCGTTCAAAAAGAAGCAAAAAAATGAATGCTGAAGTCATTCGGAAAGTGGTCTGAGGTTTCCTTGACTCTTAGTTTCATTACCAGTCTTGCATCATTTGGTTCGTAGTTCATTTAATTTGTTTTTGCCACGGCCAATAGCAGTTGCATCCTTAGACACTCGTTGCACAACGGAACCAATGATCATGCAGAATCTTGGACGCGCTTTTATTGCTTGTCTTTCATTAATAAATGAAGATTGTTGCACATGTTTCTTGCTAGTTCTGAAATTCGTTAAAATGGTTTTAGTAATCCGACAGTGAATTTCAGTTGTATATATTGCGAAATTACTATTGCTGGTTGAGTAGAAATATTGATGATAAATACGAGCTTAGAATATTTTAGACCATGTACTTGAAGAAATTAAGATTTCTAAAAGTACAGTAAGATAATTGCTAATGAAAGTCAGGAAAACTTTGTGTCATTAACAAAAATAACCAAATTGATTTAAGTTCTAGTCAGAATATTTTGAGAAGCAGATTTGATGTACTAAACCGCTATTTAAAATGAAGCATTCTCGAATTGTATTGGAACACTGACCTCCAAAGTAATCGGGCTCGGACAAAGTCAGAATTTATATTCATTGAGTCACCCTTTCCTGTTATGTCATTAGCATATTTGTTTCAATGTATTACGAATCTGTGCATTGTTTGAAAACTCCACGAACTTAAATCAACTTTTAGTACTGCAGGATAACTTAAAATCTACCTGTGCAGTCTATATTCCGGCGATGCGGCGGAAACACTATTGTTTCTAAACAATCAATGTGACGTCAATGACAAATAGATCTATATCCAAATCCAAAACCATTAACTTCTTCAAATATGTTTAAAAAATGAATTAGAGGCTTGCCCATCCAACCGCAACGTTAAATCGTAGTATTTTGTGAAGGACATTTAAATCTCAGGTTGAACCTATAAACCGTGATGAATTGAAAATCGCAGTTCGGAATAGAAAATTCTAGTTGGTCTAGTGAGCCTCATAATATTATTCAAGTTTTTTTTTGTGAGTGAAGGATGATGAAGTCTGGTGGGTTACTAGTGTGACTAAATAACGATTGGACTGGAGGTTCAGAGAGTGAGGAAAACAATGCGTCTTTTGTGAGCAACAGACACCATGATTATCAAATGGTTGCTAGTTTGGAGCACCGGTGTTAGGCGACAAAACCTTGATTTGAAGAGTTGTAAGGAGCGGCCAAGCTCGACTCTTGCCAATTAGTTAAAGGTTTAAGCAACCACGTCGTTCTACTGTAAAAGTGTTAAAGGTACACAAAGGTAGGCTGACTAAATGGATAAAAAGAGTTAGAGTTGAAGTTAAAACCTGGTGGTGCTTGGACTAGGACTAGGAGTATAATTCATGGTCCATTCCATTCCATATGGGAATTGGTTTAGTTGGGCTGATGGGTGTGGATTTGCATTGCATGACTAGGAGAGAAAGAAAAGTAGAATTAAAGAAGTTGTTCCTCAAGAAAAAAAGTTGGTGAAAAAGTAGTGAGGGTTCGTTCGAATGTATTGCTGTTGTAGCGTGTAGAATTAAATTTTCTGGTCCTGGTTAATGGTGACGGGGTGGGAATGTAGGAAGGAAGGCAGTTAGGGAATGTGAGTCCATAGATAAGCTCAACCCTTTGAGACCTAAAAAATGTTCTTATTAGTCCTCCATCCCATATTTGAGACGGAGGAAGAGTTCTTGTTGGTTCTTCATTGACCATGAGGAGGATTTGAATCAGGGGAACGTTCAATGGATTTTTTCGCACGTTCCTAATGGATTTCTGCACCAAGTTCGTTCACCTGTAATCAACCCAGCCGTGCTGGCGGTGAAGTTCTAGGACTTATGCAAGGATACCACCACACCACTTCATACTTACTCAACACACAATTCTTCTTATTCAAAATCTTTATAAGAACACTGACTCGTGGAATCTTTGCATGGTCACCTCGCCCAACCACTGCCCAGTCCAATCCAATCCTTTTTTCCATACATAAAAAATAGTACTGCTCTATTCTCTTCCACTTGTACGCTCAATAGATTCCAAACATAACGACTCAAATCGTTTCTGCACACATTCGCTCGGAACCCCATTATCATCATCCATTGTGGAACCAGTTGTTTAACTTGCACTTTAAACGCTCTTTTTGGCGAGCTATGAAATAACGGGCTTTATGCAGGTAAAAACTCCATGTACAAGTTTTGCGATCAGGTGTGCATGAATTTAAATCACTTCTCAGCACTAACTCAAATCTTCTGGATGCTAAATGTGTGACAAAATTAAAATGAGAATTACCTCTGATTCAGGGTTTAGATTATACAAACATACTCGAACGACTCAGGCACTAGCAGGTGGTTGGGAATCTAGAATGGAATTCTGGAAATGAGATAATACAGGGTGAGTCAGAAAGAATAGAACAACTTCAATTTAATATTGCGGGCGAACGATTCAACCGATTTTCTTGCGGTTTGTTGCTAAATTTGCATAAAAATTTAGATTGAATTTACAGACCATCAAAACTGAATTCT
>JAQGCM010001526.1:0-14907 GCA_034699705.1 Hymenaphorura dentifera | reverse complement strand
GGCTGGGCTGGCTGGAAAACGTTCAATTTAAATGGCATCCGAGACAGGGCACGCGACGCGACTCAACTCAATTAGCATTTAGATCAGAGCAAAGTGGTGCGAGTGGGACCCGGGCATTATGATACCCGGGTTTTGGTTTGGGCCAGGGACACGGACAGATGCGAACGTTCTCACCGACCCTCATTAGTTTTTTTTTGGTTGGCTGGTCAATTTTCGGAGCGTCGTCGTCGTCTTGTTTGTTTGTTTGTCACCAACCACTTCGAATTTTGTGGGCTCCCATTTCTTGGAAATTTCTTGTCTTGTCTTGACACGTTTTTGAGTTTTTGGATCCGATTCCGATCGTCCGAATTTTTTGTCTCAGTCCGAATTTCTTGAGCGTGAGTCAGTCAGTCGTGAGCAGAGAGCGGGTTCGTGAGGACACGGGATTTTTTGTGTTCACCGCACCGATTTTCGGATTTTCACTGCCAGGAAAGGTCAAGAAAAGTTTGAAATTTGAATTTATCGCCAGAGAACTCCCGGGTTTTTTCTGTGTTTGAGGCGCGGCTGCGCTAGACTCACTCACTTCAAATGGACAGCATGAGCATGAGCTTGGGGCGACGGCCCAGGCCAAAGGTTTTTTTTTTCATTTTTACTCGGCTAGTTAGGCAAATTAGACAGGCGGCATGTTTTGAGGCCAAGGGTTTTTTTCCCCAGGAAATAATTTTAATTTGAGGCCAAAATCTAAAAAAAACTCAACTCTGACCTAATTTTTGAGGCCATGGAACTAATGCTTGGGTTTTTCTTTGTTTCTTGCAGTCTTTGGCCTTGGCCTCCCACTCAACGCCTGCCATGCCTCATCTCGGAATGGGCTCGTCCAGCACAACGCCAGCCTCAATTTTGAAGTCAAGGGGAGGAGTCGGGGTCGGAGGGGGCGGAGACTACACGCACATGCGCGGGGAAAGCCCTCGGGGCGTCGGCGAACTAATGTCCAGGTCAACTGCAGTTCAAAACCGGCTCGAGGAAGAGGCCTCCGTCTACAAGCGCCGACTTGAGGCCTATCGCCAAGCTCAACATCAACAGGCCCTCCTCGTGGCAAGACTTCAGTCAAAGGTTAAATTTGGCGGTTTTTTAAATTCGGCGGGTTTTTTTAAATTTGGCAGTTTTTTTTTACCTTGGAAGTTTTTTTTAAATCTCCCGGTTTTTTAAATTTGGCGGGTTTTTAAATTTGGCGGTTTTTTTTTGCTTTGGAAGTTTTTTTTTAAATCTCCCAGTTTTTTAAATTTGGCGGTTTCTTCTAAATTCGGCGGCTTTTTTAAAGGCGTTTTTTTTAAATTTGGCGGTTTTTTGAAATTTGGCCGGTTTCTTTAAATTTGGCGGGTATTTTCAATTTTGGCGGTTTTTTAAATGTAGCAAGTTTTTTAAATTTGGCGGTTTTTTTAAGTTTGTTTTTTTTAAATTTGGCGGTTTTTTAAAATTTGGGTTTTTTTTTTAAATTTCAGCTCCTCCAGTACAAACAGCGGTGCACGGACTTGGAGTCCAAGTTGGGCCAGAGCCCCGGGCCCGGGCAAGAGCTATTTTTCGGGGGCGGGTCTCCCACGGGGGCGGAGTTTACGCATGGGCGGGGCGGGGGCGGAGCTCCGACGACCGACTTGGAAGACGCGCTCTGGAAACTGGAGCAAGAGCGCGTGCGCAACGAAAACCTGATGCACTTGAACACCAATCTTCGCGGGGAGTTGGAAGAAACCCGCGGGCTGAATGAGGCCCTCTCGACGGACCTCCAAAAGCTGAGCGACGATTGGGACAAACTGACGGGGCAAATGGGGGAGCGAGAGGCGCTTTGGAAGCAGGAGGAGCAGGCCTACAGCGACTACTACGCCAACGAGCACTCCAAACTTTTGAATTTGTGGCGCCAAGTGGCGGCGACGAAGCGGGACTTTGCGGACTTGAAGGGGACGACGGGGCGGGACTTGGCTCAGCTCAAGAACGCGATGGCCAGGACGGCCAATCAGATTTCGGCGGGCGTCATGACGACAGCCGTGACCACGCCTTCTCCGCAGCAGGTACGACCATTGAGTAAAAAAAAATCTATGACCTTCGGCCCTAGGCAGGTCTAAGCGCAGCGACGGCAGCGTCATCTCTGGTACGACGTACGACTCACAAGGGAGATTTCCGAGGTGTGCAGTGCAGAGCACCGCGAAAAATATCGCGAGTTTTTTTGGCACGCACTCTCTGGCATGCCCTGAGTGAGAATTCATCGAATTGAGTCTGTCAAAATCATTTTGGTTAGCAACTTTATTTTTTTGAAATTTTGAAAAATCGCCAAATGGCGAAATTCCCATGCCCTTAACTATAGGAAAATTCGAGTTTCCTGACTCACTCCCCCCTTAGGATTTTTCAAAATATCTCAAAAATCAAAAATTATTTTTAATTTAATTTAATTTTTTTGAAAATTTAGGGGTTCACGAAAATTATAATCGCCGAAAATTTTGAGTAAATTTAAAATATCAAATTCTGATTCTGATTTTTGAATTTTTTTGAAAAAATCGTACGTAAGGGAAACTTGATTTTTCCTGGCTATGGTTAAGGGCATGCATGCGCCATGCTCATGCATAGGAATTACGCCATTTTGCGGATTTTTCAAAATTTTCAAAAAAATAAATTAAGTTGCGGACCAAAATTGCCAATTTTGATAGACTAATTTCGAGGAATTCTGACTTGACTCAGGGCATGCCAGAGTGTAGAAAAAAATATCTGATCTGAACACCTCGGAAGTGTCCCTTGTGAGTCGCAGTCGCACCGCGAACCGCAGCAAGTCGAAAGTTTCGACTCAACTTGCCACTTGCAGCACAGCGATTCGGTTTTGAGTGAAGAGTCGAAACTTCGAAAGTCGAAACTTTAATCTTTTTTTGACAATTTCGTCCCTCGTCGTTTCGTTGTCGAACGTCGATTGTGTCCGTCCGTCCATTCGTGTTTGCTTAATCGGTTTGTTGAGTTGACTGCGCCTAAATTGGCCAGCGTCACGCGACGACGACGACGACGACGACAGTCAAACTCAAAACTCAAACAAGTTTGTACATGATTGGGAAACACGAACGGCGACAGGTTTCGACTTTTTATCCTCAACCCGATTCCCGACTCGGGCATCTTTCTAGCCCACTTGCTCGCTCTACCCGGAATTTGGTGAATTTTTTTCCCCGAACAAATTTGAAAATTAGCGCCCAATTTTTTTTTGGGCGCTAATTTCAGCTTCTCTGCTGTCGGCTAGGGCTACTCGTCTGGTCGATTTGCCGCATTTTTTCTTTACTTTTGAAATTTACCGCTCAAAAATGTTCACCAACGGCATGCGCGCATGCATGTAAAGCCCAAAACGGTCAAAAGATGGCGCACTGCGCCTTCTAAGATCTCTATACAAGTAACAGTAACAGTTGATGACGTAGCCGTAGCTTAGTTGGTAGAGCACCGTTCGTCTAGCAGGGGACATGGGTTCGTATCCCACTATCGTCAACTTTTTGTTTAATTTTTTTTTTTTTAATATTTTTTTTTTCACAGGAAGCCCAACAAGCCTCATTCATTGCCCAACTGAGCCAAGAGGTCGAGTCGGCCCAA
The DNA here is from genome assembly GCA_034699705.1 of Hymenaphorura dentifera. NCBI lineage: Eukaryota > Metazoa > Arthropoda > Collembola > Poduromorpha > Onychiuridae > Hymenaphorura > Hymenaphorura dentifera. Next base: position 11,322 of record JAQGCM010001526.1, on the reverse strand, counting down.
GCCACGCACCAATCGCTCCGCTCCCAACTGCGCGAGCGCGACGAAAAAATCGCCGTCTTGGAGCGCAACTTGGCCTCAGTCGAAGAGAAAATGGTGTCTGTCGAGGGTGAGCTGACCCGCGTCACGTCCCAAGACTTGTCACTCCTCAACAACTGCCTGAAGGAAGTGGCCAAATTGTTGTTGTCCGACTTTGACCAGCATGGGCTCGAGGAAGGGGGCGGCGGTGCGGGAGGTCAGGGTGGCGGTGGCGGAGGTCATGACCTCCACTTGTCCTCGAGCCCGGCCATCTTCATTTTCGATGACAGCGGCGAAAGTCCGACCATTTTTGCGGAAAGTGTTGTCTCTGCGGTCCAGGCGGCTCTGAATAAACGGCAACTTCAAGTTCATCAACTTCAGGTACGGATGCGGGTGCGGGTAGATTTGGATTGGATTAAAAAAAAACTAAATTTTTTGGTGGTTTTGGAACGTTTGCACTGCAGTGAAATATTTCATGATTTTGCTGCTAATTTTTGGAGCATGGCAGTGAAATATTTCATAATTTTGCGACTTTTTGCCATTTTGGCGATTTTGAGGTGAAATATTTCAAGATTTTTTTTGGCATTTTTGCCGTGAAACTGAAATATTTATTTTCATCATTTGCCGTATTTTTTGCACTTTGCAGTGAAATATTTCATGATTTTGCTGCTAATTTTTGGAGCATGGTAGTGAAATATTTCATATTTCATGGTTTTGGTAATTTTTGGCACTTTGCAGTGAAATATTTCATGATTTTGTTACTTTTACCACTTTGCGGTGGAATATTTCACGGATTTTGACATTTTGGCACTTTCTTGCAGTGGAACTTTTCACGATTTTGGCTTTCTTTGCAGACTAATATTTCACAGTTCTGCAACTTGCAATTTGGCTTGCAAAGTGCCAAATTTTGAAATATTTTGCTCAAAATGTGCCAAATATTGAACTTTTTTTTACTGCAGTGCAGTGTGCTGTCTTTGCAAAATAATGCATGCAGTGCAATGCAAAGTAGACTGGTTTCCGCGTCGTCATGGAAACTGGCGCCGCCGGCTTTTAGTTTGTTTAGTTTGAAAATTCCAAACAATTTGCCAGCCACACGCACACGAGTGGCGGCAAATTTGAAACTCTTGTTCATTTTTAATTTTAGTTTTGGCCAGTCAGTCGCAAATCGCAATCGGTTAAGTTTTTAGCGTTAATTAATTTTTTTTCGCACGAACTGAAGAGATGAGCAGTGAAGCTTACAAAAAACTAATCTTTTGTGAATTGTGTCGTGCGATTCGTCGTCGGCGCGGTCTTCCCGTTCTCGACCCCGTTCTCAACGTTGACATGTGCTCATCGTCCACGTGTCACTCACAGGTCAACTTGGCATCTGCACGAGAGCAAGGACTCGTGGCACGTGCGCACGTGGAGTCCCTCGAGTCGGACATTTCGCGGAGTCAAGAAAAATTGGGCCACTTGACCGAAGCCAATGAAAAATTGAAAGACTCCCTGGAGAAAGTGAGCATGGAGCGAGACACGAGCGGGCGAGGACTGGATCATCTCAAGAATGAGAAAAATATTTTGGAGCAACAGCGACGCTCTCTGGCGACCGAATTGGACTCGACACTCAAATTGAAAAATAATATGGCGGCTAGTCTTGCCAAAGTAAGTTTGTCTAAAAATTCAAATTTTTGGTTCAGTTTTTGAAATTTCGCAAGGGATTTTTACTCCATGTTTAAAATTTGGAGGGGATTTTCTCTGAATTATTTTTAGACTTTGGGAAAGGTTTTCAGCTCATGTTTAAAAATTCGCTGGGATTTCCCTGATCTTATTTCTAGAATTTGGGAAGGATTTCTAGTTTTCACTTTGTGCTTAAAATTTGTCTTAAAATTTGATTTCTCATTTAAATTTTTTTCCAACAAGTTATAATAGCCTCATTTTTACAATTTGGTGTGAATTTTTCTCTCATTTTTTCACAAATTTCCACAGCATTTTTAAAATTTGGCACGGATTTTCACCTCCTGTTTAAAATTTGGCACGGATTTTCAACTCATGTTTAAAATTTGGGAGCGGGTTTTGGCCTCGCGCTGCTGCTACAAATTTGGTGCACATTTCCCTCTCATTTCAAAAATTTTCAAGCAAATTTTCTCTTCATTTTTAAAATTTCACGCGGGTTTTCCATAAGCTCCTTAAAATTTCTTGACGGCCAACCGACACCCATAGTTTTGGCCAAATTTTCAAAATTTGGCCAGTTTTTTTCTTCAAAATTTCCGAAATTCTGTGTAACTTTTGTTTGTCTATTTTCTTTGCAGTTGGAAAAAACCGTCGAACAAAACCGAGAAGATGCGGGAGCCCTGAGCTCCGAGTTGGAAAAAATTCGGGACGAGCTCAGCTCAGCCCTCAGTCAACTCAAACTTGAGCAAGATCTAAATACCCGGATTCGGGAGCAATTGACGAGCGTTGGGGATGACAAGGAGCGGAACTCGTTTGAAATCAAGTCACTCAAAACACAACTCAACGAATTGGTAAGAATAGCAACAAACAAAATTGCACAATTTATTGACTCGAAAAAAAAACTTGACATGGAAATTTTTACGACTTGACCTCACGCACGACCTGACCTTCCCCAGACGGGGGGGGGGGGGCAGCGGTTTTTAGGGGCGGAGGTGGGCGGTTTTTTTTAGTAAGAACAAACGCAGCGGCCTCCCGAACAACTCCCGCCCCTTTTTCGGTTTTTGGCACATTTTTTCCAGCACAATTTGTCAGCGATTGGGTCCCACGAATTTTTGCTGCAGAGAGCGAAATTGGCGTCGTCGTGATGCCCGCCATTCCCGCCAGGCGGGTATTCCGGGTAATGAGGCCTCGGTTGCGGTTTTTCAAAGCTGGGCCAGGGCCAATTATAGTTCCAGAGATTGGCAGGCGCTGGCGGGTGCACAAATCCAGAGTCAACCTGCTGCGGCTGAGGCTCAGGTTGAGGGTTTTTCACTTCTGAGGGGTAGTTTTCAAGGTTAATTGTTAAATTCGGTTTTTTCGGTTTTTTATAGTCGAATTTTTTTAATGGTTTTGCAAACCGCCAAAGCACGAAAATCCGCAGACCGACTCGACCTCATCGTCGGAGGATGTGGGCGGGGCCTGGGCGTGGTTTTGCTGCTGGGCGTGGTCTAAATCTTGCGCAGGCGCAGCTGCGGCAAGGCCACGCCCATCGTCGACTCCTTCAGCACCTCCTACCTCCTGAAAAAAATGAAAGATTTGGAATTTTAAAAGTTTAAAATTGTGAAGAAAAATTTTAAGTTTTAAAAGTCTACTATCTACTTGAATTTTTAAAGACTCGAAGACCGCGATCGTCGAGAAAATTATGAGAATCGACTTGAACATTTTTTTTTTGCAAAAATATGTGCAAAATTGCAAAAGTGTGCAAAATATTTTGCGCAATTTTAGTTGAGTTTCTGTTTCTTGCTGTGCTAGTGCTGGATTTCAGAAGGATTTTTTTGTTAAAGTTTTTGGACACTCGAGATTCGGGGTGGCTGGAAATTATTATTGCGCAATTTTGCACGAATGCCCTGACTTTTTATACTTTTCTCGCAATGCAAATGCAATGAGTTGCTCATTTGGTAGCCAAATTTTTGGTCGCAATTTTTTTTAGTGGCATGTGGCCACAATTCAAGAGCAGGAGGTTGCAAGTGCAAGTTAATTTTGCAAGTGTTAAAAACGATAAAATTTTAATTTTGTCGTCCTTCGTAAAAATCTTGCTAGCCAAAATTGCGTATTTTTGTTGTGCTTTTTTTTTTAGTCGAGCATGTAAACCAATTCATAATACGCATAATAGGGAGTTGGGTCAACTGGACGTAAAACTAAAACTTAAGACGTAAAACGTAAAAATAACATTACGAGTATAGGCAAAAATAAGGTTTACGTCGTAGGTTTTAGTTTTACGTCAAGTTGCCCCAACTCCCTAATAGAGAGTTTGGGAAACTCAGGCAAACGCAATACAGGAAAATAACGTAAAGCGTACGTACAAAGTCTATTAGGGAGTTGGGGGAAATTAACGTAAAGCGTACAAAGTCCAATTAGGGAGTTGGGGCAACATGTCGTAAAATTAAAACGCTCGACGTAAACCTAATTTTTGCCTGTACTCGTAATGTTATTTTTACGTTTTAGGTCTTAAGTTTTAGTTTTACGTCACCTTACGAACTCCCTATTAGGGAGTTGGGGCAACCTGACTTAAAATTGAATTTCAACAGCAGTTTCGCTCTTCAAGCTCATAAAACCTTAGGTTCTCCTTGCGTGCTTTAGCGTATCGCATCAGGTGAGCTTGCTTGGCGCTAATTTCAACTTTACGTCTTTTGGGAATTTGCACAAATTTGTATTGAGAGTTTCGCAAACTGGCTAATACGTCAATGCCTTGCCTGCCTATTATGCCGACCAAACAAAGACGTAGAAACTCCAAACTTTTATTTTGTTTACCCAGACAGCCATGCCAGCCAGACACGAACTTCAGACAACATCTTTGGACACTTTTGTTTTTGTTTGCGCCCATTTTTGCACAATTTTTGCACAATTTTTGCTCTAATGATTTGTCTGTTTTTCTTTGTCTCAAAAGGTTGCAAAATACGAAGACCTCACGTTCCACTACGACCAGAGCCAAGATGTTCTCAAGAAATGGAAAATGGATGCGGAAATCCTGAGCGAAAAAGTCAAGGCGTCCACCGAGCGGGCCGACTCGGCCGAAAAAGAAAAGAAATCCTGGGCCGAAAAAGCCCGGGAGTTGGACACTCTCAAGGCCCAGCTGGACACGGACTTGCTCGACGCTCGCAGCGACCTGGCGAGTCTGCGCAGAGAAATGCTCGAGTCTGAGCGCCAACGGACGGATTTGGAGGCGAGGATTGAAAAGCTGATTGCGCAGGTCGACAGCGCAGAGAGTCGGAAGGGCATGTTGGAGACTCAGGTGGACGTGCAGCGGGAGGAATATTTGCGTGAGATGGCGCTCATGAATGAGCGGATGGAGATGCTGAGTGAAGAGTTGGGGCATACTAGGTGAGTAATCGATTAGTTGGTAATCTTAGTCTTAGTCGATTACTTGGTAATCTTAGTCGATTACTTGGAAATCTTAGTCGATTACTTTTACTTGGTAATCTTAGTCGATTACTTGGAAACCTTAGTCGATTACTTGGTAATCTTAGTCGATTACTTGGTAATCGCAATCTTAGTCGATTACTTGGTAATCGCAATCTTAGTCGATTACTTGGTAATCGTAATCTTAGTCGATTACTTTGTAATCTTAGTCGATTACTTGGTAATCGTAGTCGGTTACTTTGGTAATTATTGTAATCGATTACTTGGGAAATCGGAGTCGATGAGGGTATTCTAAATTAAGTCCGTAAAGACAAGTTTGTTACAGACCTTCGAAATGTTCCGACCCGCCGAAAAAAAAATGACGGATTTTCTCGAAGAGGCGAATTTTTTTGAAAAATTGAGAATTTTTTGGAGATTATGGCAGATTTTTTTTAAACAAGGCGAATTTTTTTGAGAAAATGGCGGATTTTTTTTTAAATAATTGCCGATTTTTCGAAAAAGTGACATTTTTTTTTTTGAAAAATGGCAAATTTTGTCGAGAAAAAGGCGGATAGTTTTGAAAAAATGACCGATTTTTCAAGAAATGGCGGATTTTTTTTTGAAAAATGGCAAATTTTTAGAGAAAACGGCGGATAGTTTTGAAAAAATGACCGATCTTTCAAGAAATGGCGGATTTTTTTTGAAAAATTGCAAATTTTCCAGAAAACGGCCGATTTTTCAGAAAGTGTCAGATTTTGTTTAAAAATGGCGGATTTTTTCGAGAAAATGGAGGATTTTGTTGCGTCCAAACGATTAACCGATCATTGCTTTGCATTGCAGGAAAGAGTTGGAAGAAACCCAAGGCCTCCTGGACCGAACCAAGGGCGATCTCATGCACCAAGAAAAACTTCACATGGAGGCCGTCACCGTTCTCGACTCCCGCGACTCCGCCCTCAAGGACCTCTCCGCCACTCTGGACAAATTCCGCGAAGACAAATCTGCTCTCGAAGAGCTCGAGCACACCCTCAAGTCCACCATTCTCGACAAGAACAAAAAAATTGAGACCCTTGAGCGTCAGCAGAGCGAGCTCAAGGGCTCCTCCGCCGCCCAGCTGACTGCCCTGCGGGACAAATTGACGCGAGCCGAAAATGAAGAAAAGGCGGTCAAGGACAAGGCTGAGAGTGAGAAGGCGGGACTTGAGCTCAAGTTGGTCCAGACGGTGGCAGGACTTAAGGGTACTCACTCAGCGACCATGGAAAAGGTCAAGGGCGACTTCGAAGAGAAAATGAAGGGCCTGAGGGCAGAGCTGGAGGGCGAGAAAAGGGCCGAAGGGGGCAAACTGACGGGCGAGATTTGTGGGTTGAGGCAACAGATTGAAAGTCTAAGGGTCCAGTACGAGGAGGCCCTGCTAAGGGCTGAGAATGATAAGCAGCAAGGGCTCCTGTTGGCCCAACAGGATCAACAAGGGCTCTCGGATCGGATTCGGCTCCTGGAGAGGGAACTCCATGATCTGAGGAATGAAAAAGGTGAGGCCTTTCCGAAGGGTTTTTCTTAAAAAATGGCAACATAATTGCTTAGGATTAGCTCCAGATTCCTGATGAGAAAACCGCAAGTGTCTTGAACTCTTGACCCTAATTTTCTAGAAATTTCGAGTACTTAACGCTTAGACCCTTAAAAGTTGACCCTCGAAATTTGTCCTTTTGTTAGAAATTCAAAAATTCTTTTCTTATGTCCCTTGAAATTTGGCACTTCTATCGACACTTTCCAAAATTTGACCCTTTCAACTTCTAAATTTGACCTTTGAAATTTGGCCCTTTGACCACCCGAAGTTGACCCTTTCACCGTCAAATTTTGACCCATTGACCGTGACCGTTCACCCCTCGATCTTTCAAATTTGACCGCAAAACTTGACCTTTTTCTTTCCTTTCAGAACGCGTGAAGCGAGAGTGCGAGAGCAAATGCGCTCACGAGAAATCCACCGCCGCCGCCGTCCGCTCCGAGCTCATCAAACTCAAAAACGAGCTAGAAACCGCGAAGCAAGACGGACTCGAAGCCCAAGCCCAAATTGAGGCCCGGCTCGCCGACATCGAGGCCGAACGAGAAACCGCTCTCCTCCAAGTCGAGGACCTACGCTCCAAGCTCCGCTCTGCGGAAGAGCGTGAGGCCTCCGTCAAGCGGGAGCTGAGCGACCTTGTCCGGCGCCTCAAGGACACCGAGGCCTCCGGCGACCACGTGCGCAAAGAGCTCAACGACACGCGCCAAAGCCTCACCCAGCTGACCGTCGAGCGCGAAAAGGGCGCCTCAGTCGCCGAGCAACTCAAAGAAGAACTTTCCCGCCGAGAAACCGACCTCGGGCTCCTCAAAAAAGAGCTGAACAAGGGTCAACTCTCGCTCCGAAATTTGGAGCGGGTCAAGTCCGAGCTGGAGGCGGAGTGCGGGACGCTCACACTCCGCGTGGAGGCAGAGTCAAGGGACAAGGCGGGACTGGCGCGCCATCTGGAGGAAATGGCGGACACTTGCGCAGCGACGAAGGGCCAAGCGGCCAGGCTGGAGGCGGACGTGGCCGAGCTCAAGGTCAAGTTGGAGGCTGAGACGGAAAGAAGGGACGAGGCGGAGGCCCAGTGGCGAGCGGCCAAGAAAATGCTGGACGAAAGTGAGGTCAAGTTGAGTCTGACCAAGTCGGAGGAGGAGCGACTGGGGCTCCGATTGGCGGAAATCGATGACGCGCATGCGCATCGCCAGAGTCAAATGATGCACTTGGCGGAGGAGAGCAAGCAGAGGGAGAAAAAGCTGATGGAGGAGAAGCATAATTTGAACGTTTGTTTGGTGGCGCTCCAGCAGCAAATCGATCAGCTGACGGTAAGTCCAGGCGTGGCCTTTGACCTGACCACGTGCTAACCACGTGGCTAATTCTTTGTTATTTAACCTGCCACGTGACTCCAACTCCACGTGTCTAATTCTTTGCTTTTTGGCCCGCCACGTGCGAACCACGTGTCTAATTCTTTGCTTTTTGACCCGCCACGTGCAAGCCGCGTGTCAAATTCTTTGTTTTTTGACCCGCCACGTGCGAACCACGTGTCTAACTTTTTTCTTTGTCTTCTACAGGGCAAGCTTAACATGGCCGAGAACCGCCTCCGCTCCCTAGCGGAGGAAAAGGGGGAGCTCGAGCGCCAGCGCAAGGAGGCAAATTCAAAACTGGCCCTCGTCCAGTCCGGCTTCAAGCGCCTCGGCTTCTCCACCGACGCCATGGAAAACTCCGACGCTGCCCGCCGCGTCATGGCCACGCTCCAGACCCAAATGGCCGCTCTCCAGCAAGACCGCGACACGGGCGCCACCCAACTCGCGGCCGTCAAGGACTCCCTGTCCGCCGCCGAAGCGGCCAAGGCCTCCCTCGAAGACCAACTCAGTCAAATCTCCCGCAATTTACAAATTTCCCGCTCCGACACCAAGACCAAAGACAGCGCCATCTTCAGCCTCGAAAAGGACTTGGCCCTCAAGCACGGCGAGCTGAGCCGAATGGCCGACAAAATCCGCGAGATGGAGGACTCGGTCAAGGCTCGGGATGAACACGTGCGCAGCGCAAAGGCGGAGCGCGAAGGTTTGAAGGAGGACTTGGAGCGCGCGCGTGCGCGGTGGGACGATGCCCGGGTGCACGCGGACAGCAAGTTGGCCAAGGCCGAAGTGCAGCTCCGGGCCCTGGACGGGGACTTGAGTCGGATGAGCATCGTGCTCCAGCAAAAGGAGGGCCACGTGCTCGCGCTCGAGGACAAATGCGCGGGAATGCAGCGCGCGCAGAGCGAGCTGGAGGAGCGCTGCGCGAGTCTGACGATGACCGTGGAGCAGCTCAACATTGCGCTCGAGAAGGGGGCTCAGGCCGAGGCGGACTGGAAGGACAAGTTCGTCGGGGCGAGTCGGAGCTCTTCGGAAAATTCCGGCCACGTGTCCGCCCTCCAGGAAAAGCTGAGGGCGGCCCAGCGCGAAAAAGCCCAGGCGGAGGCCGAGCGCAACAATTTGAGCGAAAAGTGGGAGGCGAGCTCGTCGGGGTTGGTCGACTTGAGGCGCCAAGTTCAAGTTTTGTCGGAGAAAAACCAGAAGTTGAGGCAGCAGACGGAGGAGATGACGCGGGTCGCGATTGATCGTCAACTGAAGGCGGCGGTAAGATCTGAATTTGAGTTTTGAATTTGAATTTTGGCGCGGTTTTCAATTTTGGACTAAGGTATTTGGTTTTGATTGGCTGTTGAAATTGATTGAAATTTCGCGCCGCCAAATTTCAAATTGCTTGCTTAGTTGTGAAAACACAAAAATTTGGCGCCAAATTTCAATTTCCAAGGTCGCCAATTGTAGTAGAAATTTGGCGCCAAATTTCAAATTGCTTGCTTAGTTGTGAAAACACAAAAATTTCGCGCGCACCTAATTTCAATTTTCAAAGTCGCGAAAACGAGAAATTTCGGGTCAAACTTCAAATTTCTTGGTCGCGTCGCGTTTCTCAGGCAGATTTCGAGCCAAATTTCAAATTTCTTCCTCGTGCGTCTACGCTTCAACTCGCGAAAATTTGAAATTGCGCGCGCGCCAAAATTCAAAATCTAAAAATCGGCCCAAATTTTGACCGCGATCGCTGATTTTTATGTGCTGTCGTTTTGTGATCGTAGTTTTCGGAGACGGGCGGGAAAGATGACTTGCGTCAAATTTTGGCTGACAAACTGGAGCTCCAACGCAAAGTGGATTCTCTGCTGGACCGAATTCGGGAGCTGGAGAGAGAAAATCGGGAGTTGGAGCGATTCAAGGACTCGGCGATTCCGCAGAAGGGCGGAAGCGGGCGCTCGCCTTACCCGCAAATTCGGGACAATGCCGTCGTCGTTTTGGAAGAAGAAAATTCGGATTTGAGACGCAAGATTTCAAAGGCAGAGGCTGAGATGAGGGACTTGGAACGTCGGCATGCCAAACACATTGGAGAGGTTACGGTCCAGGTCAAGCAGGTATGTAAGGAATTCGGCGGGAAATTTGAATTTCCCGCCAAATTTTGAATTTCTTGCTCGCGTGTTTTCAGTTGCGAAAATTTGAAATTTCGTGCCAAATTTCAAATTTCTTGGTCGCGAAAACTGGAAATTTGGTGCCAAATCTCAAATGTCTTGGTCGCGAAAACTAGAAATTTCGTGCTAAATGTCAAATTTCTTGGTCACGAAATTTTGAAATTTTGTGCCAGATGTCTTAGGCGCGAAAACTCAAAAATTTAGCGCCAAATTTTAGTTCTTTTTAGTCGCTAAAACTTGAAATTTTGTGCCAAATTTCTTATTCGCGAAAACTTGAAATTTCGCACCAAATTTAGAATTTCTTAGACGCCAAACCTTGAAATTTCGACCCGAATTTCAAAGTCACGACAACTTGAAATTTCGCCCCGAATTTCAGAGTCATGAAAACTTGAAATTTCGGGCCAAATTTCTTTCCTAGTCCCGAGGAGAACTTGGAATTTCGTGCCAAATGTCAAATTTCTCAGTCGCTAAAACTTGAAATTTTAAATTTCTCAGTCGAGTGAGTCTCCAGTCGCGAAAACTCGAATTTTTCGTGCCAAATTTCTCGCACGCGCTATGCAAGTCCCGAAAATTTAAAATTGCGCGCCAAAATTCAAATTCAATTCTAATCTGATTTCTTTCTACCCCGAATTTCGTCCAGGAACGAGATTTCGAGCTGGAACGAGCCCGAGCCGGAAAACTACAAGCCGAGCGTCTGCTCGAAGCTCGCGAAGGAAATTACCGCCAACAAATCGCCCGGCTCGAACAACAAGTCGCACATCTGAAGGAACAGCTGAGTGAAGAAATTCGCCGACGTCAAAGTTTTCTGTCCCGAAGTTCCCGGACTGGGCAAGAAATTCGGTCTTTGCGCCAAGCCCTGGGTGACTCACTCCGCAACGTTTCCATGGATCCCAACACGATGGAAAATGAGACTCGACGTCTGGACACTACGCTCGATCATCACAAAAGTTTGAGCCAAGCCTCGCTCCTGAGCCCGAGCCCTCTGTCCCGGGATCGATCCCCGGCGGCAGCAGCAGGGATGAAAAAATGAGTACGTGGTGAACATGAACACGTGGCGCGCGCGAGCACGTGGCTCGCACGCACGTGCACTCGACGCGGGAAATTTGAAATGGTTACAAAATTTGCAAAGCACTGCCACTGCCATCCACAAATCTTAACCGTAGCTACTTGGCTTAGTCCAAAAATAAACAAAACTGTGAAATTGTTAGCGGAGTCCGTCCTACTAGTCACTCATTGTTAGAATTTAGTG
>JAQGCM010001525.1:0-14908 GCA_034699705.1 Hymenaphorura dentifera | reverse complement strand
GCATTTCCGCAGACACGTTGATGCTAAATTAAACATCTGACGGTTTATAGGTTCGTCTTTCATTTTTTCATGAACATTAGCATCACGGCTAATTTACCGAATTTACCGTGCATGTAATTGTTTTATTTTACAAATGAAAAATTTGAAATTCCACAAAATGATACTGTGAAAGGGTGTAGAAGGTACGTGGTACAGGTAAATTCTGGTGATGGTGATTAAGGATTAACCTTAAATATTCATTGCAACAACTTTAAGTTCAAATTGAACAAAAAACGTGGCAACCTACGGTGTTGGAGCCTTCCATAGTAACACCTTGCATTGCATGGCTTTCATTTCAATTTCTAAGTTACGAGTTTACCTGTTCTGCAGAAATGTACGTACTTACATAGTTACTTATACAAAATATTTTGCAAAATGTTCTAGAGCAATTGCTTGGATACAATCGTGTTGCGGAGGTAAAGTCAACCAATGTAGTGCCAACCAATGTAATACGAAAACGAGAATGAAAATAAGAGTGAATTCTTTGTGCATTGTACAAGCATTGCATTTGCTAAAAGGCGGCTTAAGTATAGGCAGACAGTCCTAAGAATAAGAATCCCTAATCCTAATCCCTCTTCACACCACCTAACCAGCAGCATTAGCATTTGCATCTTAAAACATGGCCAAAGGTATCTCCTTCCTTTTATATCCTTTTTTTTTAAGTAAGTGTTCTTTCAAGTGTATCATTTTATGGTCGGCCTGAATCGAATCATGATGAATTGAAACTCGAAAGACTTGCCCAGCAAAATCTCTGTACGCACATGCACAGCAAAGGCTGCACGAATAAACAACAAGGAATGTAGAGAATACTACAGATGGTGTGTTATCCTATGAGTATGAGCTATTATTCAATGGAGCTGAGGCTAGCTCTGGCTCTGACCTAGATGTATGTAATAGCTACGCGTGCACTGAATTTATACCGTATATAGTAGTTTACACATTTGTATCTGTCTGCCGCTTAATCAGAAATGCATATCTAGTAGACAAAGCGTCGGATCACACTGCTCTTACTCCTGTGGAAATGGAGAAGCTACTTTACCTTCACGTGTGCCCTTATTACTCAATCTCTCATTTTAACTCCCAAAGTATGTAACCAAATCAAATCAGTTATCATCCAGAAAGATATCATTTGAATTTTTGTCCAGAAAGTGTGCTTTGTTCGATGATCTGATTGGGCACCGGCGCCGCTTGGACTCAATGTCGATTCTATAATCCTGAATGGTTTGCAACGTACACTTTTGTTTTTAAAAAATTTATGTTTGTAGAATATAAGAACACACGAAAAAGATCGAACCACAGATTGTAACTCGAGGGGGTGCGGCGCTAAAAGCCTTGGAAATCTAATATGCATCCAAGACTTTGACCGACAAAGACCACCGAATTACATAATACTCGCGTTGTACGCACTTATGCTAAACAATGAAGCTACTGCAACCAACTTTCATTATCATTGTTACATAAATATTGATCGATTCTCAGACCCAATCCAACGGAATTGGGACCTCTTTGAATTTTAATAATGCAGTGAAATATAGCCGTGTTCGGGTATTTAAACAAGACCCAACAGAACCAACAATCGCTCACACTGAAGGTGTTGGGGCATTGCAAGATCCAAACAAAGTCAAAATAAACACAAACCTCAAGAAATTGTTACTCTATTTTCCGGGTTAAGCGGATAGACTAGAGAAAGTGTGTCGGCCGGTGCAAACGTTTTAGTTGCACATCGGAATCATATGCCGTATTGGAAAAATTGCGGTTCCAGTGGTTTACCAACAATTTATCGTACATTTATTCCGTATACCTTGAACAAATGATGCTTAAGGCCGTCATTCATTCCAATCTCGTCGAGGCAGGCAGGCGTCCCGAACTAGAATTCATTCCTTGACTCATATTTGTGATGTACATAAATTTGGATGCGTGCCACCTCTGGTTCTAATGATCAATATTTCTCGCATACCATTCGGTCGGACTTAGCAAGTAGTAGCAGGTAATGAAAATTAGAAAAACGCATGAACTTTTAGTCTTCATTTTTACCTGAACTGTACATATTATTGTAGCCATGGTCCATGACATGAACGCCATGGTGAGACGCGGTCGTAAGTAATCCATGGTGATTGACGCCATTATTGTGCGCAGAAATGTGGTGATGATCGTTCCACAAATTCGTACTTGAATGATGAACTAAATTAGGGGGAGTCGGTGAGTGTCCACTGAGAGGTGGACTTAAATTGAATGGACTCATTGGCAAGTCCATTGCTGTAGACAACATCAATTTCTAGTTGTATCTCTCCCACTAACTCTTCCGTATCAAATCTCCTATAGCCCAAGCAGCGTTAGCTTCTAACTTTTCTGTGTGCAAAAATTATTTGTCTGGAGTTAGTCTTTCTCTACTGGTTGTCGCAAATCTGTTCAACAACTAACTTCACCAGAGCACAACCGAAATCACCCGTCCATCTAACTAATCATATAAATAACAAACAGGAATAGATACTGGACAATCCCAAAACTTTACCTTAGTCTACCACAACAACAAAGTTGTACAATGTAATGTAAATAACTTTAGCTTTTGTTAGGCAGGCTCATCATATTTATGGTATCACAGCTTAGGAAATAGCTAACTGGCACTCAAATCTCTCAAATGTAATATTTTACTTATGTACGTTACGTATCGTCTGTTTACTCAAGTCCTCCTCCGTACGTATAATAGTGGTCAACTGCTCAATCAAAAAAATAAGCATAAAAAGTCGTGAATTTTGCACTTGAAGTTTCGCTTGTTCTCTATACAAATCTAAAGGTCTTAGTCCTAAATGTCCTAGACAAGATAAAGGAGGTAAGTTAGTGTATGAAGACAATTGAATAGGCGCGCAGTAATTTTTTTGCTCTGGAGATGATGAAGAGCGCCGCAGGTAATGATTCGTTCACAAAATCTCGTAATGCAAAACTTATAGTTAATGTAGCCGTGGTTAAGGGGGGAGAGAGGGACGTCAGGTAGATTTTGCACAAGAATCCACAAGTAGCACAGATTTTTTCGGTTACGTCACTCTTTTCCTTCGCAATAATAAACTCAAGCCTTCACTTGTCCCTGTATTAGACTCAATCGTACGTGTGTAATATGCGTACACTTTTGCTTTCTTTCTTCTTCTCACAAGGCAACAATTCAGTAATCCAAAATCACTTTTCAAAGTTTCAATCACAAATTGTTATGTCAGCCAATGTTTCGAGGTCCTCTCCCAGTAAAATAGTCAATCTTAAAATCACTCGCCCCTTGATCCCAGATACCAATTGCAAGACCAATTTCCATCCTCACTCAAATCACAAATCGAACCCCCTCGCACCAGCAGTAATCAAGTCTCACTTAAATTCACTCATTTCTGTTACTTCCATTCCCAATCAATCAATCACAGACAAATTCACCGAAAACCTTAGAATTCTATAATCTCAAAGGCACAACAAAACGCACAAGACGAGAGAGTCCAGTCAGGCAGGAGAGGAGCTCTCCTCAGATCTGACAGACAATAAGATAAGGTACTTGATTGTTTGGAATTTCAACTGCAACTGTGAGGACTCAACCCGCTAACCCGTCACTAATCAAAAATACTCGGGAGAAGGATTTTTTGGAAGAGAAAGAACTCCCTACCCAGCCAGTAACCCAGTCTGTCCTTTCGTCCTACTCTTAATAATAGGACTATATTGTTGAGGGGACCTACTAGCTACTACTAATCAGACTAACTCGGTAGTTAAAGTTAAACGTATTGGCAAAGAAGAAGAAGGAGATGCGGACAAACCGTGAATGTTTTTGGCTCTCCTCTGGCTCACTGCTTACTTCCAAATGGAATGGTTTGACCGAGTGTGAGGGCTAGTGAAAGTGGTATGTAATGTTGTTGTGAGAATCGTCGTCGTCCTACTTTTTGCGAATCTATGTCTATGTTAGCTAACACCCCAGTCAAGTCAGAGTCAAACTTCTCTACAGGCCAAAGCCAAAGCCGGGCCCCCGCCAAATACTGCTGGTTGCTGCTGGTGTCGTCGTCTCTTTCAGTTACCCCATAACCAGCCCCCCTCCCCCTCCTCTATTACATCTACAAGCCATTCCATTCCATCGAGATTGAAAGTGTTCTTCTCACCCACCCGACTCTAACTTCTAACTTAACTAGCTTCAAACCAAACCAAAGCAGCAAAAGAATAAACCAGTGAAGTAAGTTAGGTTAGCAATACTACGTACGACAGTACTGCTTACTACTACTACAATACTCAGCAGGCAAGCTTCGTCGAACTTGTCTGCCTGCCTGGCCTGCCCAGCAAGCAGAGTTAGCGCACTCCTACTACATACAACGTATGAAACGAACCATATCTCTCCTCAACAAACTTCAATTCACTCTATCTACTATCCCTCAAGTTGCCCTACTAACCCACTTTTGCCAAAAACTCTAACATCCCAACCAAATATCCCACAGCCGAAACGCTGCAGAATCTAATGTTCCATTTCAGGATACTTGCACATGCACACACACACCAGTATAGTCAGCCAAATAATCCTCGTGCTAGAGCTAGCTCTACTTTTTGGATGCTCTTCATTTCAATCCATTTTTGACCCAATTTACTCGGAAAATTCTCTAGGCCACCCTTCAAACAACATCCCACAAATTATTATTGTTTACTCATTTAGGAAAAAAATATTAATCAACCAATTAATCCAAATCTCAAGTACAAAACTTGAGCGAATAGTTTAAACCCCTCGTCATGTCAGCTTACTTGTGCGATCAACCTGAAATAAATATCTACGATTCAAACTTTTACTTTCGAATGAACTTTGTTTTTGGTTATGCATGCGTAAGAACTGATGTAACAATTGAACATTAAACCCGGTGGTCGCAAAAACAAAATAACATTCTTTCAGAGTGGGTTATGCGGCGACAGGGACCGCATTGTTAACATATGTACAATGAAGGAGCATAAACAAAACAAATTGGCTGTGTAAACGCCAATATTATATGTAGAAAGTAAGAGTGAATACGTACAAAAATAGTTCAAAAAGTAATAAGCTTTTCATTCTCAAGTTTCGGTTGATGATTCAATGAAACATGAAGTAGTTAGTACCACTAAATAATGTGTGTCATAATAGGTCTTCGGTCGTAAATTCAGAGTTCGTTCACTTTCGATTTTAAGCACCAGGAAATTTAATTGCACGTAAACACTTTAAATATTAGCAATAGCAGTAATCCTGCACTTCAGGCAGGCATAAATGAAGTTTCACCACTCCATTCACTCCAACCCGGGCATGGGATCAAATAATTTGAAACTAATTTATGGATTAAAATCAATTTCATAGAATCTCCGGAGCGGACTTTTTGAGAGACAGTAGATGTGACATGTCATATTTGTCATTGTCATTTCCAACATAAAATTTAACAAGCAATTAGAATGAATGACTTTTGCACGATTGTTGCCAGCACATATTCCCAGCACAATGTCATGCAAAGCAAGATGTAAAATTAAAATAAAGCATTTATTATTACTATCTGGCTCAACTTGACACAGTTTAATAATCTCTGTTCATCAGTTAAAGGTAACCCAAATGAAATGAACAACGTCAAGTCAAAATAGAAGAATGTTGAGTAACGAAATTCACCCAACGCTCCTCCAACCAAGTTAAAGTAAACATAATTATAATTCACGTTCAATTCATACAATCAACTCCTCAAACACATCCATCCACATTCTCAGCAATGACATTACGACGAGTACATTTCATAGTTAGTATTTAGTTAGTACTGCCTGCATTAACTATTATGACGGCAGCCCAACCATGCCAAGCCAGCCACCAAACCAAACCAACCAAACGAAAGTGAGAATGCTTCATCCTCACAATGTTATCAAATCCAGTATTATACAATACATAGGATAAGGTAAGCGGTCGGTTGGTGATGTGGTGGATGCCTGTGATGCCTGAGAGAATGACTCCCATGAGAATGAGAATGAGAAAGATATGCGCACCTCGGCTTAAAAGCTCGAGGCTCTGGGAGCTCCACACGAGAACGCAGAACGCTCGTGCAGACCTACTGACCTACTTACCCACTACACTAGACACACTTTCGCTTTCATTCTATTCTAAGTAATTAGTTGCGCAACATCTTACTTCAACTTTGAAGGCAATGTGCTACATTAAAACAACATCCACACTATTATATCATTTCCACTTCAACTATTTATTTGCCCATTTAAAATCAAATTCCTCATGTGCAGGAAAAAATCATAAACAGATAAAATCCGGCTTACTCTCACAATGTCCTTGCACTTTTTATCAGAAAAAATTGACCTCCTCATTAAAAATTCCACACCATTTATTAAAATTCAATAAACTTGGAGAATGCAGAATGCAGAGAGTACGTAATGCAAACGCCCACATCACAAATCAGATCCGCATTTATTTCAGATTTATTTCATTCACTATAATTCCCTTGCTCAAGCAAAAAAACCTTCATGATTCATGACACACAGTAGTTTGCATATTTGTGTCAAGCAGAGAATTCCCACGTGTTTATGGTGGAGAAAAATGATCTGGTTGCGATTTTTTAGTTATTAGGTCAGTCGGTGAGAGATGGTAGCTAAAAGTGCCCAAATAAAATACACATCGATAGTCCTGACCTACTGGCACCATAAACTAGACCTGATTAGATGTGATATGTAGGTGCTGGTCTGCCTGCCTGCCTCTGCATCTCTCGCATGCTTAGTAGCTGCGGCTGCGAGCTGCCTAGCCTTCTGTACTCACCGACTAACCCTTTCGATTTCAAACATGTGCTGTTTGCTCTACAACCTACAAAGAATCTCTGCGAAATAGAATACGTAGTACAGAGCCTTTACAGGTCGAGGTCGTCATATATTAAACAAGTATTCCGCCACCGTCGTCACCAGAAGAACTATGTAGGAACTAACTGTTTATAATTCTTTCACTTGTCTAAATGTATCTTAAAGCAGAACATAACAATGGAAATAATTAAATTAAGTGCAGCTGCAATAGCCAGTTAGGGCTTTAGTCTCAAGGTGTGTTCACTCAAAACGGTAATTGAATAATTAGGTTGGCGACCAAGTGAAACTTAGAAACTATAAATGGTCATCATTAGTTGTTTTTGGACATTTTTGTTTAATTCTTATTTGTAGTAGTATTACAATAATAGCCGCTGAAATGTTACTTGCAAAGCAAAACTAAATGTGTGGAATAACGAAGACTAATGAGGAATAATAGACAAATCATAAAAACATGAATTTTGCAAGATTTAAATATAACAAAAATAAAATTGTAAACAAAAATTTGAAAGAAACTGAACTTCTAATTGTCCGCTTTTGGAGTGAAAAAGCGAACTATATTTTTTTTATAAACTAGCTACTTCAGACTCGCGAGTTCCGTAATACTATTATTTTTAGATGGAATTTGAACCATTTTCGAGCAAATGAAAATCTGCAAATCACTTCCAAACTTTCTTATTTGAACATATCAAAAAAATATGTCCAACAAATTGTTCAACTAGTTAAAAAATGGTAGAAGAATGGCATATTTCAATGGCATTATTGTGTTTTTCAGTATCATTGCGCAACTGGAAAAGTAGTTAGGAAGCAAAATTATTAGAACAAGTTTTGCTACAAGTTTAGGTGACCTTGTTGACTGTGATTGTTGAAAGCAAAAGTCCGGACTTTCACTTTATTGCCTTTCATTCACTTTCACGATGCGCTGCCACGCGTTTTACATCTGCACGTGTCGATGACAAGAAAAGAATGGGAACAATTCTGAAACCAGAGATATTTCAGATAGGCTGACTGAGCTAGCTGGAGAGTTGTACACAAAAAGATTACGTGTCAAAGCAATGTTGAAGGGAAATGGGGTCACCTCATAACATTGGTACTACTTTCCCAATTTGGCCAGTGTTACGCAAGACTCTACTTACTCTCAGTCTTCTTTTCGCAGAGTCAAGCGCAGCTCCCTTACGCAATAAGTAGAACGTGTAGTCGCAAAAAATGTTTAGAAAACTCCTTCATCTATCGGTAGATCCCGCCGTCCGCTTTTCCCTCACACACAATACTCCAGTCCAAAATCCAGAGTTTACCAAAATACAGGTTTCGTTAATTGCTTAGTTAGATATGCAAGCATTTATGTTTCTCTCGTTTCATAAAGTATGCTTACAATGCATGCGAGCAACCGACTTTTTCTCAGCTCCCTTGTAGAAAGCACTGAACGAATTGTTAACGTCAAACTTAAACCCAAAATAAAATACAGAATATTGTAAACAATGTACAAAATTTGGCTCTTTTGTTTTTCTTCGGAAAAAGATAACAAAAATGTAAACCATTACATGCTACATGTCATTGCTACATGTCTTCAGTACTTTGGACATCTTAGGCATCTAGTTTAATTTAAACCCATGCCTACATTGTAATTATTGTAACATCCCAACTAAAAATTTGAAGGTATTTGTGACTCATATTAAATTAATCAAATTCAAATCAAACAGTCATACCTAAGTTCTAAGCTGCTTAGATTAAAAGATGCTCAGAAATTAATAAATTGTCCGAGTGTTGATTCATTTTCATATCTAATTTTCCTATAGAGTAAAGTCAGTATAGAGTAATCGTTCGTTGCAGCTAGAATTGTAAATATCTAAAGTAACACACGCCGAAATTAAATATAGGCCAACCAAGCGGCGTGACCTAGTTCCAAAAAAACGATCGATTCATTCTATTCTAAAGGAAAGAGTGTGTAATAAAATGGAAGCTGGCAAGTCATTCAGTCATTCCGACATTATTCGGATGCTTGTCCACAGTTTCAAAGATTTCGATTTGGGCATTCCTTGAAAGCTGGTATATTTTGATCATTCTACTTTTTACACATTATGGAAAGTATGCAAATTACTGCGTAATGCCTGGATTGGAAATTGGAACTGGGATAGGATTGAGTATAACCAGAACTCGAGAATGCAGTACGCAAGGGATAGGAATAGGATAGGACCCTGTATATCGGAGAGAGTTGACTCCATGACCTACTTTTGGTTAGTCAACGCTACCACTTGTCTAGTAATGTAAAGTGCTGCCTGCGTAGTTTAATGTTTAAGTCAAATGTAATACATTCCCACCTTCTGTGCCAAGTAGACAAATTCTTCTCCACGTTAATACACTTTATAAAGAACAAATTTCAATATGTCCGAGTTAATTATTTAAAGACGAACTGGCTCAGTCAGTTAAGCTCATGCAGTCCTTTTCGAAAGTTGATGGACTGTCTGTCACATCACTGGACAGAGAATCCTGACGCTTCAAAATCAAAAGAAAGGCTTTAAATCGTAAACTCGTGTCTTTAGTAGTATTAATGTTGATTAATTTAGTAATAGTCGTACTCGCAGCGCATATCATACGGCCTACTAACACGTGCTCCTGAATTAGAATTTTATTGTGAATTCTGTACGTGAGTGGAGCGGATTCGCTCAATACTTGAGTTGAATCACGCATAATTCTTAACTAAGAGGCTCATTAGAAACTGTATTTACAGAGTAGGAATCTATCTTTACTTCGAAAATACTCCAACAATAGATCCCAAATTTCTAAGGATAACTGTTCGATGAAGGTCAACATTTTATTCACTGTATGACTGTGAGATAAAGTTCTTGAATAATGTTCATTTAGAAAGTTCATGATCGAAACAAAATATTGGAATACTGGATCTGAAAAGTACAACAATAGTAGGCTGTAGAAGTATTGTATTTTACAATAATTGCTGGTTCAGTATCCCTAATGCAAACAAAGTCCATCCTTGAGCCTTTGGTTGCGTAGTTATGAAACACGCCCAAAACGGATCACAAAAGTGGCAACTTTCGCCAGGCTTATTTTAAAGCAAAATATACCTTTGCACATTGTTATGAATTTGTAGGAAGTAGAATACGGGGAAGGTTCGAAAATCGGGAAGACGGATGGTTTGATTTAGACCCGAGGTCAAAATGTACCTTTCTTTAATTAAAAACTACATTAAATAAAAAAATAGATTACTGAACACAACTCAAGATCCCAGCAATCAATGAATGCGTCATGAATCAGAACCACGAAATTGCGTTAACATTATCAGTTGAATAAACTGTTGGACTTGAATTTTACTTTGAGTAATATTCACGTCATCACGTCCGCCGGTATTGCTTGAATTTTGAAAAAATTAAGAAAATTGACACACAAAAAAATAGAATAAAAAATTTAGATTTTGATAGGGTTAGAAAATTGGAATCAGTACAATATATAGACTGACTGTTTCCTGTACCTTCTTTGAGTAATTATATTTAAGTGACATAAAGTCTCGTGGTGTCACAGTCAGTTATTGGGTTAAAAAAATTCAAATGCTTTAATCGATAATTCAAATCTCCATTTCATTCCATCATTCTATTTATTAATTGCCACGCTTTACAACTATAAAATCAACGCACGGCTTACCGGTGCGCGTAGCGTATTATTTGATAGAAAGCTAAATTGAAATTAACAAACAATCTACAGAGGAGGAAAAACACTCCACTCTCCACTCGGTATCGAGGTTTAAAGTTGAATATTAGCAAAAATGAACTTAAGGACTTCAAAAATTCGTGGGATTCTCGGATACTGTGTAGTCTTCAAGAGTTTGTGACGAGAGGTGGGTGCTATTGATGCAAACCTTAAGAGAAAATTCCAATGCAATTGTAACTAAATCACTATAACAAAACTAAACGCATCAGCAGAAAAGTCGACAGTTGTAAAGTATCCGTACCATCTTTGACTTGTGTAGAAAGATATTCGAAATAAAAAGCGTTTTCACAATCACAGGACTATATCAGAATTCGAACGTAATTTGAAGCTCTAGTTGAAATGTGCGAAAAATGCTTTGGGCCTAGCGTCTCTCAAACCTATGCTCAGCCGGACTATTCAATCTTTTGAAAAGTCCAATGTACACAAACAATGGCATAGCACCTCCAATACTAGGGACGGTAATGAAAATGAGATCATCAGATTCAGATTCTGGAACTCTTTACTCAACTCTTAGTCCTTAGATTACTCGACTCTCATTAACATCAACATCTCATCTCAGAGATATCCAGATTTTCCAGATAGATGGAACAACAGGTAGGTTGCAAGTTGCAACTAGTAAAACACTACTAGTTAGTTTAATGTATGAATGCCACTGCCATGCATGAATTCATTCTCATTCCTGCCACCACCACAACTATCCTGTGCAATAGTGCAATTCCTTTTGTATTTAATTTTTTTAGATTACGTTTATTTTTCCCAGCAGTTTTTACAATAGAACTTGTAGGGAGAATGGAGGTGAGGTTCCCCAGGACAGGTTGGTTGGAAGCACTCAGGTAATAATGGTAAAATCAGGTAGGTAGGCAGGTACTCATGCGATTCTCTTTCCTCGTAGTCCTAGCCTCAAGCTATTTCGTGTGGGGATCTCAGTTCTCAAAGTAGCTAAAAACTAAATTTCGGTCCAGTGAGAATGCATCTCTTCTCTTCGTATTCGTAATATGCGTTGTGCAATGTGCCTTCATTGTATTCGTTCCCCTTTTATCCCTACGGATGCAGCAGAGAGACCGAATAAAAGAAGTTGGATTATAAAGGAAAAACAAAATCTACTCTTACGATCTACCCTTCCTTACATTCAAACAACATTGGAAATGGGAATGGTTTTGCTCCGGCTACCGCTGTCTACAAACCCCTCTTCTTACATCAGCAAACCGACATCACTTAAATCGAATACCAAATAGAAAACTAGGTACGCACAAGTGGTACTGATGGTTAGGGTACCCTAGTAGGTAGTAGGTACTACCATTATTGGCAAAGCCCATTTTGTGGGCATAGCCTATGCAGTCGTTCCATCCGTCTGTGCTTACTCCATCGGTCGCAATTTATGACCGATTGGATGGTTGAAGCAATCAGTATCAGTCGGTGTGTCACAATTCTTCAGTTCTACAAACAAAATTTGCCCCTTGCAGGGAGCACATACTTTGCAATATTGATCAGTCAATCCACCGAATTCGAAGTATCCGGGAAGGAAAGAAATGCGTAAGCTTCGAGGTTCGATAGGATTGGAACCACATTGTGCTTCGGTTTCCGAGCTTGCGGACGCATCTCCAATATTTCTCTACGGTTTTAGCGAAAATATTCTCTTTCCAGGGACGCTAGAGATGTCCAACTGAACGCAATCACGGTGTCTATTCGATTATATCCTAATTTTTATTTCACGGCGAGCCCTTGGACTTTTAGCGGCTTGTTATGTTATGTTTTGCGAACAAAAATAAAACGAAATCCCGTAATTTTTGTGGAGAAATTTTAAAACCACATTTCATGCCTTTTTGGTTTGGTACAAATTCAGACGTTTTTTGCATCCTTAAATCTTTATAACGCTGAAAAGGATTTGAGCACTGAGCAGTGCGAAGTGTACAAAGACGCTAACAAAACAAACAATGGAATGAAAACAAATCGTCAAAGGATAAACTGGGACTTGACAGCATTTCTGACCATTTCTTCAAGGACGTGAATTTTGTGAGTGCAGAAAATATTTGATCAGGCGAAAGCGATGATGATTGAGACCGAATAATTTGACATTTGAGAGCTCAATAACAACAAGCATCGTTTCAGGTCATCAGTGGACGCCCTGACCAGTGTGACCAGAGAAAAGTGCTCGTTCGAGCAATTTCTAATCCACTGTTGTCATTAGTTGCGATTTTTCGTTGCATTTCTCAGCAAAACTCACAAAAGTTTTCCCAATAACATCATCTCAAGCAACATATTCCGGTAATGTTTTGCCATTTCCTAATGCTGCTCCATTGCGACATTTTATTTTCATTTCGCATCGAGTTGAGAGCCAGTTTGAAGCTCAGCTGACATTCCATATCCGCACAACAATTATAATACACCGTCTCTACGTTTGACATTTCGATCAAATGAAAGTAAATTGTATTACAAATACGGCACAAGTGGACTAGTAGAATTAGTATTTCCTCCAAAACTAATCAATGAACTAATTTCGAAAAACTCCGCAAAAATTATGCAAATGTACCAGCAGAAATGTAAATCATGATTGAACGTGTATCGGTTATATTGTGTGAACTATGAGTATGAATCTGAGGTTAATCTGATGACCCAAATAAATTATACCAATCCAAAAATCCTCCCTTCAAGTGTAAAATTCCAAAAGTAAAATTCCAAAATTAACTCACGGATGAAATGGAGTTCGACAGGAGGTGTACTAGGGCCCACTTCTTGTGACGATGATTCATGGTCATGGTGGTTCTCTTCAGAAGAATCTACGGTAGGGTTCCCTGTCATTGATAATTGTGACTGCTCGGTGGACAGATCACCCGAATCCATGATCATGACTTCTTCAACAACAATCCCTGTCGTCGTAGATGCCTCCTCTTCCTCATGATCGTGGTCAAGCATTTTGTCTCGGTCGGTCTCGGTCATCGGGTTTGTCGGTACAAGAAAGAGTTCACAAATGTCTTAACTTCTGCTTCCAAAGCCGTATATACAGTTCCCAATTTATGATTTACATAGTTCACATTTTCAATCGCCGAAATAGCAGTTGTTGTAGACTCCAATGGCAGTCAAACAAGTAGTCCATTTGAATAAATTAAATTTCTTACGTTACGTAAATTTTTGTTCTGACTCTTCTTCTGATGAAACACATGTGTGTGATTGTTTGTATGTACGCGTAGAATAGTTCTTCTGCCGAAGATGCGGATGAAGGATGTTGAAGATGAAGATGAAAGAGGCGCTTTTTGTGAGATGTGTTGGAAAGATGAGGCAGGGGACGACTGAGTGAGTCTGGAGAATCATGGACTCATCTCATCTTGCGTTCTTGCGTGGCCTAGGCCTTCGCCTACTAGCCTATCCAAGGTGTGCAGTGCGTTGCGTTTTGATCTCCAAATCCAAAGAGTTTCCTTCCTTCCTTGCTCCTGCTCCGTCCGACAGACCGAATCTCTTACTTTTTCAACTTCTCAGACTTGCACAAAATTCCACAGACTGACTCACTCACTTCAGACGACACCAGCACTAATTTAAAATTGCACACAAGTCAGAAGTAGTTGTCCAGTTCGGTTTCCAGGACACGGGAACAATTCCAGGAACAGAATGAGAACGAAATTTAGAGCACAAAAGTCCCAGTGCAGTCTGCAGTCAGTGGTGTCCCAATTTCGAATTGAATTCGAATCGCCGCACAACTCACCCTACTGACACTGACACACTCCGTCCCTATCTACACGTACTTTCGTTCCATGCATGCCCTGCCTGCTTTTGCTGGACTGGGACTTGGCTGGGACGGACGGAGAAAGTAGAGTAGGTGAAGTGGGTGGGGAGCATGGGAATTTTCAATGGCAAGGTAGCAATAGCAATGCAATGTAGCAAAACGCTTGGACAATTTCACTTTGGAGTTTCGGTTTGGAGCTCCTGCACAAAATTGCAAATCCTGGAGAAAGGCTTGAGCTAGAGCTCGAACTCAAACTCAAACCAAACCTCCTTGAAAAGAAAATAGTGACAACGCTTATGCTTCTTGGCAACGAAAATGAAAGCCAAAGTTATGGCAGTATGTCGTAACGTCGTAAGCTCTTATGTGGATGGCCTGTACAGGTGCTCTGGGCCAGTTCAGTTTCACTTGCCGCCGCGACGACCCGATCGAGCTGAACTTAATTCTCTCCGCGAAATAAATAATGATGCAAAAGCAATGTTACGTTTACACGTTTTGGGACGTCGACGACGTACACCTCAAGCGATAGAGTTTTTGGAGATTAGTTATGTATGCGGTAGCGGTGATATAATATGCTAGTGAGGGATACCCGTGCATTCATGCAGGACCTGAAGATATGTATTTATGGAGAGT
>JAQGCM010001524.1:0-14916 GCA_034699705.1 Hymenaphorura dentifera | reverse complement strand
TGCAATAGGCCCTAGTGGCCTCGTCAGCTTGAGGGGGCTACTTTGTAGTAGTTCCCCTCACTCCCATAATACATACAAGATTCAGGGATTGGGTGAGGACATTGCAAGCGAAAAATTTACGAAATAAATGAAGTTGCAATTTTCCTTTGCCAGATTTGGTTCGGTTCTCGATTTATTAGTACACGCTTACACAGTTTATTTCTAAGCCCGATATTTATGGTTTGACTACCTTTTTTTATTCATCACACATGCATTTGTTCTGTTTCGAGTTCCTGTCATGTCAAGTTTATGTTTCAAATCAAATCATGCAGTCAAGCAACAATCACAAGGAACCGGTAGAGTTATTACTCGTAATTGAAAAATGACTGGAACAATTCACTTGTTAAGAATTACAATTGTTCAGCTCAGTGTAAATATTTCTTGAACAAGTTTTAATTACATTCCTCAGACTGCAATGATTATCAATTTAATGTTTAGTTTAGAGCTAGAAGCTAAGCAATCATAACGATTTTCGACAAAAACAACTACAGCTCTTTGGCTACCTAACAAGAAGTCAACAAAAACAAAAACATCCCCATTTCTCCATTACCTTAGCTAACGACTACCTTAGCTTTGTCTACTCCCAAGCTTCTCGCTCAGACATAAATTCTTAGACGCAATAAGAAGGCAACTGTGTGGCCTAAAGTGCTCCGTGGATGATTAAACTTCATAAATTATTTATGAGATTTGCAAGTTTTCCATGCCAAATCGGTGTACTAGAGTTGTCATGCCAATGTTTTCAACTTAATTTCGTACTAAAATTCGGACGTACGACGTGTTCGAAAGTCAACAAGTACTTTTAATTATTTGCAGTGCAGTAGCTTGGAATTGGAATAGATTGTCGAGCGGAGCCGCCGTTCTGGCTAAACGCGTAAAACATCAAAGTCAGTCTTCAATGAGACATATCTGGAGACAGACGCCCCCCTTCCGAATACAAAATATGATTTCCCTAAACACGCTAAACATTTACAAACTCTGCGTAAATTGTGGGCACGTCTTGGGAACATTTGCATTCTGGTGGGATAAAAATCGCCAAAACTCTCCACTGCAGATAATTGGCTCCGTTGCTGCCAAATGGCGCTGGTATTTGGCAATTTTCTATTCCTTTGCTTCAACAATCATTGCAGTCCAAAGCTACGCAGCATATCTCAATCGAATTGGATTTTATTTGAATCAACCTCAAAATATTTTCCAGTTTTGTGTTGTCTGTGCATCGCTCATTGCAAATGTGAGTCAGTATCGATTGTACGTTCGAAGGTCTGAATTTGTGAGCACTATAAATATGCTCGTGAATTTCAATCGAATGGTCACACGTAAGTCAATCAGTTTGAATCATACACCAAGTCTCTATTAATGACCCTAACAACAAGGGAGACTCCCGAAGTGTTCTAAGTACCTAATATTGCGAAATTTTTCTTGCACTCTCTACCCTGCGCAGAGTGAGGAATTGGAAAATCGAGCTTCCTCAAAAATTTTCAAAAAATCTCAAGAATCAGAAAATAATATTTTTAATGTAAGCAGAATTGCGAGGGGTACTTGCAAATTATAATCATCGAAGATTTTGCTTAAATTAAAATATTATTTTCTGATTTTTGAGATTTTTTGAAAAAACCTAACGAAGCTTGATTTTTATTATAATTAAAGACCATGAGAATTTCCCAATTTTGCAATATGTTAAAATTCCAAAAAAAAAATAAAGTTGCGAACCAAAATGATTTTGACAATCTGATTTCGATTAATTCTCACGCAGGGTATGCTAGAGAGTGCAAAGAATAATATCACGATATTGGGTACTTAGAACACCTCGGAAGTCTCCCCTGTAAGAGTTCTATTTCTGTAGAAAACCCAATGATCAAAGACCAACCGTCCGGGCCCGATTTATCTGGGCCACTTTTCTCGATTCTCTTGGTAGCGATTGTTCTCATGCCAGCAATTCTAACCGTACTCTATCTCGCCCGGTGCGATTTTCATGTATTTGCCGAAGTAACTAAAATGACTTGCTGGGATTTTGACGAATGGAATGCTGGCGTTTATTTCATGGTTAAGTTCATCTTTTGTTTCCTTCAGTGGACGTTTATGGCTCACTGTGGATTCGCTGTGACGTTGCTTCGAATGCCCATGTTCTTATTTTGGCTTCACGGAATCCAACTTTCTAAGGCTCTGAAGTAAACCGGCTCCATAATTACCTCAATTAATATTTAAATTTTAAAGGCACTAATCTATACGTTCCATCGCATTTGGTTTCTTTTAGAAATGTTAGCTACGACACTGTCGCCAAAGTTGAGCAATTCTTGTCAATCCACATTCAATTGGAAATACTTCGAGCAAAAATTGACGAGTCTTTGGGCCAAAGTGCTTTGCTCATCTACAAGGGTGCGTTCATGGCTGCTTCGGTAATATGCGTCAATGCCATAATCAAACGAGCAGTCGACCCAATTCTAGGAGCCCAGCTTCTGGTCGTGGTCAACACTTATCTGATTGACTACATTCTGACTCAGGCATCTTGGGAATTTTGCTTTAAAATGGACGAGGTCATGAATATTGTAATGCATGCAAATTCCAACGCATTAATTCGTCAAAGAGCAAGAAGTTGCAGACCGCTCATAGTTTGTTTTGGCTGCGTTGGAAAATTAGACAGGGACATGTTCTTGTTATTTGGCAGACTTTCTTTTGAAAACACAGTCAATACGCTCCTTCTCAGAGGAGAATAAATGAAAAACGGATAAATTTGCAAATCGATCTTTTGAGTTTCTTTGATGGATCAACTTAAAACGTTAGCTTCAAAAATAAATTTTTGTAACAGTGCCACTTGAGTGAACTTAAGCTACGAACTACATTACTGCAAAAACAGTCAAATACTCATAAGGGAACCTCAATATTATGTACTTTCTCTCTGGAGCTCTCATAATGTTTTTCACGGAGTACCACACCCCCTGACCTCAAAGAACTCAACACTTGCCTGCTGAAATCATAACAATCAGGTCACCGAATTTCCATGCAATGTGTCGTATGCAATACAAATTTCATGAAAAAATGAGCTTCGCCAAGCAAACAAAATTTAAAAATTCATAATGAAAATATGCAAAATGATTAGGTACGTCATTTTTTCGCAAAATAAAAAAAAATTGTAGGGAGATTTCTAATTATTGTTTATTTTTTCCAAAAATTATTTGGGACTGTTGCAACTACAAAAGTCATTGGACTCGGTTGAAGGGGACATTACCCCATGTAATGAACAAAAAATGATTACTAATTTGACGTTGACCTAGGGGTAGCAATAACTTTGAAAGGACTAAGGACTCGGTTAAATCCTGGGCGATCTTCTTCCACAAGATTATCGCCAGGAGGAACTGATAGAGTAAATTCTCGGAGTAAAGATGTGAAAAAGTGAAAGACTTCAAGGCGTGCAAGTCCTTCTCCGGGACACGATCGTTTACCTGAAATCAAATGAATACATAAATTCTGGATTTTTCTTAGGATTACAAGTCATTAATAAATAGTGACTTACCTGCAGAAAATGGGAGAGATGCCAGATCGCGTGGCACGTCCCTTTCGAAGAAATTGTCCGGGTCAAAGTTGAACGGATTTGGCCAGTGTTTAGGGTCTCGCGTAGACGTCCAAAGATTAGTAATGAAGTGCGTGTTTGCCGGGATTCGATACTGTCTCAGATTCGTTGCATTTATCGTTTTTTTCGGCTGCGGCAAAGTGGCCAAGATTGAGTAGCGAAGGATCTCATTGATGACAGCTTCGATGTAAGGAAGTCGCTTTCTGTCGTTGAAATGAATGCGGCGCCACTTGCACTCATCATATTCCACGACGTCCAATTCTTGTTGACATTTGGCTTGTACTTGGGGGTGTTTGGCCATCAGAAAGATTGCAAAATACATGGTCGAGGCCGTCGTGTCAGTGCCAGCCAAGAAGAAGACGAGGAGATGCATTGCCAAGCTCTCAACGGAGAACCATTCTGCCACTTCTGCCGCATCTTTCAGCTGATTTGCGTTTTGCAATTTCATCTTTTCATTCAAAAACATGTCAATGTAGTCACGGACATTGTTCGGATCAAAGGTGGCGAGGTGAGCTTGAATCAATCGCTGCATGACGAGATTTTGACGCTCCCGAATAGTTTGGATTTGCTTTTGTTTCGAGCTAAATACAAGGTTTGTAAAGTGGACTAGTCGACCGGCCAAAAACCCATCCTCCGAAGGGCAGAGGCTGAGTGCGGTCCGGGTATCGTTCAGAATGGATCGGGCAACTTCCGGTTGAGTGGTTGCCAAGGATTCGCCACAAGCTAAACTCCCCACAACGTTCATTGTTGAGTCGGCAAAAACGCTGTAGAAATCTGTGGGTTCAGAGTTCAGCCCATGAATTTTATCAATCATTGTTTGAGTTGCTTCCAGAATCCGTTGCTCCAGAACAGTTGTTCCATCTTCTTGGTCAGATATCCGGTTTAGAAACGTCATGGATGAGCCAAATATTTTTCTTTGCATTTGCCATTCGGGTCCATTTATAAATGCGAAGGATTTGAAATTGAATATACTTCCGAGCGTTGTAAACTCATCTGGCCGATTCAAATAATTGTTGCCGTCCTTGATGTAAGCTTCTTTAATGGCCTCGTAGCTATTGAGCACAATGTGTTTTCTTCCGGCGATTTTTATTGTGAAAATGTCACCGTACTCCTTGGACAGTGTGTCCATGAGTTGGTATGGTTTGTCTCCGAGATTTGGGAGGTAGCCGATGAGCGGAAGTCCAGTTGGGCCGGGTGGGTAGAAGGCGTCATCTCGGTAGTATTTAATTGCCAAGAAGAACAAATAGCTGAAGAAGAACAGAACTGTTATTGATGTAGGATATAGGTTTAAGTTGAAGGTTTCTATGATTGAAGTTGACATATTTTGAATAAAATCTAAATAAGTTTTCCGAGTGGGAATAGCACGGTTTGAAGTTCTGACAAACTAGCAGTTGTAGCAGTGCGACTTGAAAGAATGGCTAAAGAAAGTGAACTGAAGGACAGTAGAGAGAATGCTTAGTGCAAGAGATTTGAGAGCAGATTGAGCCAGTTAAGATCATAATTATTTGGTGATTAAAATTTATTGATAGTTGCAAGTTGCGACTGGTGGCCAGCTCGAGCCAGATGGACTGACCATATTTTTATTTGTAATCAAATACAGATATTCAATGCAGAGCGCAAGATAGACAGCAAATGGATTCGATCTCTGAATTCTTGACTTTTATTTAGTCCCATAATGTAACAAAATGTGGAGCTTAATTATGGACCTCAATCTTATAAACCATTTACATCAACACTTACGTACGGCTTATATGACCACTTGGCAATTCACATAGGGAAATGCGTCAGTCATGCTCTCGCGGCTGTATCAATATTTCAAAGCGTGTTTTGTAAGTTTTATCTGCTCCTCATCAAACGACAAATTGCCACCAATTCATTTAGTGGAATACCAACACATGTACCCGTCAATATAGCCTCGCTCATTGTTGTTCTCCATGAATGAATTGGAACCGACTTTTCAATTCTCTTCGTACTACTTCCGTTCACATCGGAGATTTTCAATGTGATGCTAAACATTCTCCCATCTCCTTTAGGACCATGTATGAAGAGCGTAAAGTAAAACTAATCATTTTATATTATTTGGCGACGGACAAAGAATTGACCTCCAAATTCAAACCCATACAATGGCCAAGCCAAGGATTTGGACAAAGTTATCTCATCGAAAAGTAAGGAGTCCCCTACACCAATTTTATGAAACATGAATTTTTCTTAAAAAATTTGTTAAAAGAGTTCAAACATGAAACATGACTCTAGAGGAAGGAGGTAGGGTTGATAAATCCTTTAATCGGTGGTACCTAATTTAGAAATTTACCTCAGGTCAATCGGTCAAACAGTTTTTTTTGAAAAAGTTGATTAAATTTGTTGCATCCTTTATGATTCACCCTGTTTATGCAAGATAAGATTAGTTGGGGATTTTAAAATACATAACGCACAATTCGGAGCATTTAAATTAGCTTTTGATGAAAACAATCGCTCAATTTGAACCAGGTTTCTGAAAGTTGTTTTGACCATGGGCCTGAAAAAATGGAGTGGTTGGGACTAAAAAATCTTCAATGGACACGTAGTCCGAGTCATCGCTCCTCACTGGCGAATGGCCGGAACGAATCGAGTCAAACGGCACTTGTTCCATCATGTCGTCCACAGATTTGAACAAGAACGTTCCGACCCGACAATGTCCTTGGAGATTGATTATGATCCGCATGTGCTGTGCAATCAGTTAATTACTAATTACAATCCCCTGACCTAAAAAAAACTCAAAACTTGCCTGCTGAAATCGTAACAATTAGATCACCGAATTTTTTATTGATGGACCTAACAATGAAGACAGGCGGGGGACCCTGTCAAACTTCAAAAATCGCGGGTTTTTGCCCATTTAAATTTTCAGTTTTTTCATTTCGAGCCATTCGAGCTCCATGCAATGCAATGCTTCGTATGCAATGCTTCGTATGCAATGCTTCGTATGCAACACAAATTTCATGAAAAAATGAGCTTCGTTAAAAATGAGCCAACAAAATTTAAAAATTCATAAAAATATGCAAAATGATTAGGCACGTCATTATTTCTCAAAAAAAAAAATTGTACGGAGATCGACCAAAAGTGTAAAAAAGCCTGAAAGTGTTCGAAATGAAAACATTGAAAATTTAAATTAAATTAAATTGTGGCAAAAATAAAACTCAGACTCACTCAGATACCATAGAGCTGGAAGAGCATATGAATATTTCGTGATTGGCACAGAAACCAATTCGTGTATTTGTATTATGATTGTTAAAATAGTTGGATGGATGGGGGAATGTGATCCTGGTGTTAGGCTATGTGATGTGTGGAAATGGAATGGCATGAGGAAGAGAGTCCACAAGTTGCAAGACTTGTGGAATGAGAATGTCAAGTTGAAGAATGCGATGAGCGGATGTGATTCTGACTAATTAGGTTAGGTGTGAGTGTCACAGTCTTGTGGACTGTTGGGCAAGGTTATGACTATAAATACAATAGAGAAAGAATAAAGGAGAACAGTTGTTGACCTGAGCTAGCCCTGAGTTCTTAGTCTTCATTGACCATCACCTGCATGAGGGCTAAAGCCCAACCCCAACAAGCACCAAGCATTCACTCCTTTTTCTAAGCTTAACACTGGGTCGGTTGAGACTTGTTGAGATTCCTAGTACAACAGAATGAGCGTGATGCTCCTTTGTGTTTAATTCTACTGTTACTACAGGATGCCAGAAAGAACGGAAGGCTGACTCAACTTTGCATGTAATATTAACAAACAGCTAATTTCTTTATTACACACACAGAATGAAAGAATAAATACGTCCTAGGTGGACGGAGACTTAACAGGTCCAGTCGGTTTGAACGCTAGAATAAGAATGATTAAAAATAGTTACAAACTGTAATATCAACACTAGACAATACACTATCGCTTGTAACAGTTACATGAGACTGGCAGTTAAAATTGTACACTTGTTTACATAATCATGATAGTCAGCATAATGAAAGTTTAACCTTCGTTACGTAGTCAGAGAACTAAATGCTAACAAGGGAATAAATTAACAACAATCGAGTCCTGACTCTGTCACAAGTCTACATTATACACCAGGGCAGGCAGAGCTACCCGTCCATGCTAATGGCACACAAGAGTCTGTACTCTTGCTTGTTGGGAGATGTGGGTCTGCATCTCGGCATAAAATATCCCTTTGGGTGAGTACGGCGGAAGCTGTCCTTCCCGAGGGGTCTGGCGGCATAAGCACAAAGTACACACAAGAGTCCATAAGGGAAAATACACGCAAGAGTCCATAAGGGAAAATATATGCAAGAGTCCATAATGGAAAATACACGCAAGAGTCCATAAGGGAAAATACATGCAAGAGTCCATAAGGCTCAGAATACACGTAAGAGTCCATAGGACTCAAATACACACAAGAGTCCGTAAGGTGCAAAATGCATGCAGGACTGCACTCTCACATCATTGTACAAATCCAACAGCATATCTACCATAGAGCTTAGAAAGAGTCGTCGTCAGTCTTACTTGCATTCCGTCCATGCATTCAAAAGTCCCCTCAATACCACCAAGTCTCAGCTGACTCGTATTGATTTGTGGCACTCAAGCATAGCCAGGGCAAGTCAAGTCAGTGGGAAAAATTATTTTGATAGATCAAAACGTACGAAAAACGACTAGCACATGACGTAGGTAAATGAACGAGAAGTTCAGAAGTTAGTTTCTACACAACTACAGGAGCAGTTTAGTTAAGTTTCAGTGCCCTGTCACCTGTGAGCCAGTGTAGCTTGGTTGTTGAGTGAGTTAATCCATATTTAAATAATTCAATTGACGTCTGCAGTCTGCACTTTTGGACTTTGGGATTCGAATCAAAAGTCATCCTCTTGCCTTGGCATGTGTCCTTCCAGAGTACACTGATCAAGTGGCCTTCTGTCACAACTCTCAAGCCCGAAGCCAGCCACGCCCTACAATGACCTTTGTTGCAAACACGGTAAGTAACAAGAGCCAATAGTTACCACCCATGCTCCTCAAATCCAAGTGACCAAAAAAATTAAAGCTGGCTCGGTCAAGCAGCCTTGGCTTCACATTTGTACTTAATGCTTTACATTCTCTTGCAGTTGGAGACGGAGAAAGGACTAAAGACGACAACGTTCGTTCACAAGTGGAGCATTGATCTGGACGAAAATGAGAAAAACTCCCTATTCGACCAGGCGACCGGGGACTCAGCCCACGAAGTCATTCAGTCCAAACCTGTCGACAAATTAGAATATTTTGATCCTCCGGGGGAAGAACACCCTTTAGCTTTGTAAGTAAATGCAAGCTTGGAGTCTTGCCAGCATCACTTTATGTGATTTTATCATTACAACGTTCGTTTCTTTGCAGCAATTACTTCCTAGTTCCAAGAAATGATTGGGTCCTCGACCTCTACGCAAAGGTCATCTACGACTCGGCCCCAGCCCAAGCCGACAAACTCCCAATGTACCAAACGTTGAGCTGCAAGCTGGGTGTGATGCGAGGACGCGGCGGTCCCATCATAGTTGACAGCTTTGGAAAGTCACCCTCCCAACATCTAACAGACATAGTCAAAAGTAGGCAATGAATTTTTGTGACACTCGCTGATCTAGAGCATTCAATAATTCCAGGTCTTTAATAATTTCATGTTCGTCTTATACCCGTACCTGTTGTTAGAACTGGAGTACCATGGTAAGCGGTCGACGTCTCCTTGGGTGGCAAACGACTTGACGGTGGAGAGTCGACCCCACGATTGGTTCAAAACAACTTTTACCAAAGACTCATCTCCTTCGACTTTCCACAACCTCACCTTCATCACCGTCGTCCGAAAAATATTCAACCGTAAATAAATAAACAATTTCCACTAATTGCTAAATTAGGCACGCTGCGCTCGCATGCTGATCGTTGTATTTTCTTTCACAGGTCCCGTCTTCAATCCACCGAGCCCGACAATGGAACAGTGTCAAAGTCAAAGTTTCGCCACGGGTGCCCAGAGGAAACGGAAATGCCAAGAACCGACGGCATCGTCATCTTCATCCCAAGCGGGGAGAAACACAGCTTCTGCTGCAGCTGGTAGAGAAGCTACGTTTCAAATTCCAGACTTTCTCTTTTCACCAAAATTTTCGGATGTGACCATTACTTGCGGCAATAAGAAATTTCACGCCCACCAAATCCTCATTTTTAGTAAGCTCGAACTAAAAGACAAACTTGATCGCGACTGCCGTAATTTTTCTGGCTTGTCTGTTTGTTGATTTGTCTTCTAGGTAAAAGTACTCTGTTGCGCACCGTGGTCGAGCAAGATAAGAGCCGCCCGAACTCGACCCGAAATATCACCATTGTAGACTTTGAGCCGGAAATTGTTGAGGAGTTGCTTCGCTTCATTTACACTGGAGCTGTGGACGACTTGGCCAAAAATGCCAAGGAATTGTTTCTAATTTCTGGGGAATACGACGTGGCAGAGTTGAAGAATATTAGTGAAGACTCACTCTTGACTACCCTGTCTGTGGAGAACGTACTGGAGCGCTACGAAGTGGGCAAATTACTGGACTCTCGACAAATCATAGACAAGTGCATTGACATCATTAAAGGGTAAAGAGAGCAAATATAATGAGCACAAGCGTTGTGGAAATTTCAAATTTTTTATGAATTTTGGTTTTAATTTTGCGCTTGTTGAACTTTGCTCAGGAACAAGTCGAAGATTTGGAAAAATGAGGCGGACTTCGGAGAAGCTTGCAAGAAGTACCCGGAACTAATTTTCAAGCTATTCCTTATCTAGTGGTTGGTGGAGTTCACATTCAAACGAAATTTTTGCAATATATTGCTAAAATATATTCTTCGCAAAACGGCCAAACAATTCCGCGGATTACGTATTCTAAACGGGTAGAGTAAATATTGTAGATTTGCTAAAACTCTTAACTTACACATTGGAAATATTACAGTCGAGTCTCGATTCCAAAATTTGCTCATCCTCTCAATAAATTTAAAATTTGTTACTTCTTCTGAGTGTCCCGTCCTTTTATGTTGTCAAACAAAGCACAGAATTTGAGTTTTTTCCTTTCGAGCAATATGCTCAACAATGGGTTTGTAAGCAAAACATTTTCCCAAAAAAAATCAACTTTGTCAAAATTTACCAAAATATACAAGAAATTTAGCAAAATAATAAATATGATATGAATGATTGGATCAGGATGTCTTTACTAATCTACTATATTAAGATCGGATGTAATAATCTCCTTCCTTTTCTCCTTCCGAGGCCGTATCCTGTTGACACGAAGTTAACGTTCACGTAGTAACCAAATATAAATTGAATTTTTTTTGAGTCCGAATTTGTTTGTTTTGGTTGTGACGCAAATGCAATGCTTATTTTTTGATTTTCTATGATATCAAACAAAATTCTATGGGCTTGGAAAATACGAACCCGTGCGTAGCTGTCATTATATTGGATGAAGCTCGAAAACTGTGTTCCAATTGGAAAACCTTGAAATTTGCTCACGATTTAACCCACGTTGTCTTTACTTTTAGGTCTGGCTGTAAAATTCGGAGTACCTACTTACTAGTTTTCAATTCAGCAGACAAGTTTGGAGTTTTTTGTTGTCAGTAGATATAGTACAACATGGAAAAAATGAGAGCTTTGCACAGAATTAACATTTGATTTATGTTTGCGTGATATCCAATCAGTTATTATAGTTATGAGTTAGCTCGGTTCACATTGCGAACTGATAAAATATATGATTTCTCAAATTTCAAATTTCTAAAATTACTCTCGAGACTTATAGTTTTTCTATATTTCGGGAATTTTATGTTTCAAGGTTTTCGTTGGTCTTGACATCACTACAAAGTATACCAAAAATAGAGTATTGAAGAAAGTAATAAAATACGGACTTGAAAAGTCTAGTTTACATATTGTTCAACTTTGGTAACTAAGATAAAATGTTACCTAGGGCACGCACAGATAAAATAATACTAAAACCAACAAAACTTAATTAGTCACCAAACATTGCATACATGAGCAACCCAACATTCATTTCAGGCCGCACTTGCTTTCGGACCGGAATTATTCCGGTCGCACTCACTGCACAAAATCCCCACTTCAAGCAGTAGCATGTCCGACAAGCCCCCATATGTTTAAATGTGGCATTCCCTACCAAGTCCCCACACACATAAAGGTCGAAAAAACCAAGATACCTTGACGACGACGGCGCATATAAGGTAGTGACATACTCAGTTGTCAACAAATGAAAAAGTCGATTTTTTGACTGGTGCCAATTTGGACCAGTTTTGTTGACCTCAAATATCAACAACTGTATGTTTGAGCTCAACAAAAAGTACTTTGTCCAATTTTTTATATGAAAAGAAATCTCAATTTGAGATCGGTTGCTAAGGCGGCCTTAAGTGCACAGACTCCAAAAGCGGCCGTAAAAAATTAAAAAAAATTATTCGTTGCCAACTATTATGTCACTACCTATAGGGTTGTTTGAAATACCTTGGAAAAAACCACAGTTCCCCACAACACATGTGAACGTATCACATCCCGCACTTCCCCGCACAAGTAAATAATTGTAAAGGACAATGCGGCAAGTTTACTAATCCAACAAGTAACGTACATATTTTAAATACTATTTAACATTCCGATCTCAAAATGATTGACTTAACTGTGACATTGAAAGTTTGTTGCCCACACTCGTGCTCTGTAGAACAAAATACATATCTACGCCTGCTAGTCTGCTTTCCTACAATGAAATAGTACGTTTGAGTTTTTAAGGATGATCCCAGGAGAACAAACGCAACATCGTCGACGCAGTTCCAGTCTTAGCGTATTTACTCTCCTGAGGAGCTTTAAATATATTTCCGTAATAAAATCGAGTCGTCTGGGGATATCCCGACAAAAAACAAAGACACGTCTATTCATGCGTAGAATGAACTCAACAATCCATGCAATTATTGCCAACCCAACCCCCATACCGTAGACGAGGTTAACAAGAGTCATATTCAAAGCCATTTCTGAAGAGGAATTCACGTACGGCGGGCGTTCTTTTGTAATTTTGCGATTGTGTGCGACTGCAGCCAAAGACAATCTGTTTGACCACCACTGATATATCCCTGACTGCATTAGCATTTTAAATCTGGCTTGAATTTATTCATGCCCATAACCAGATTTAACATATAGGTTTGTAACACTTTCAAGAATTTTATCAGTTCCTATGTTTAACGAATATTTTGAGTTCGCCTCGGAACTTTTCATCTCGGCAAATTTGCCCCGTATAACTGCTGCTTTTGCCATGTACGCACTACCGTTGCAAAAATATATAGCCTTCTCTGCATGGACCCGCTGTTTCGCTTGTTGTGAAATTTGCAATCGACCAAATATTTTTTGCAAAAATTTGTTTTTCGCCGAAATGTGTATGTTGTTTATATCTGTTGCACGTTTAAAGATGTTTTGCTGCAGCAATGCTTGTCCGACCTGAGTTGACATCATAAGGAGACGTTGCCATTTCGGTGAATTCCATGCTCCGCCCTGTCTGTCGTTATTTGGTAGTTCGCCTTGAACAATGCCAAGTCTGAAATGTTCAGCAAATACATTTTCGAAGACATCAGAATACAGAATGAATTTGTTTTGAATCAATTCGGCAAAAGTTTTCGGATACACAATTGCTCTGGGTCTGGTGAAATCCGTAGTCACGACTCCTTTGTAGCCATTCGTGAGAACAATGCCCACCAGAAGCCATGTAATCAGAATTATATTGAACCAACGCATCTTGGAGTAGCGGCTGGGGACGTGAGCACTTTGTTCAATTAAAAACGCAGGGATGATTAGAATTACCCAATTGTTAAACTTGTGGTGTAGTATTGCAAAGAACACAGCTGAAGTCGCGATCAAAGTAAGGACTGATCCTATCCATAAATCAAAATCGAATGGCTTGAGGAGAGAATAGAACGACTTTCCTTCTTCATCGATTGGAGAACACGATACAAACGTATAGTACTCACTCGCAGTTGGTAAAATATAGAATTTGGCGAACTTCATATTTTCGTTAGTTGCAGGCATCCAGATAATCGAAATATCGTCATGCAGGTATTGTTTAGTAGACTTGCGAGACAAATTGTGAAGTCGAACTCGAAGGTATTGTTCTAATGCCAAAGCAGCCACGTGACTGTAAAAATCTGTATTCAAATTTGGTCTGAGGAAAGTATCCTTCCTTAAGAAAGCTTCAAGATGTTCAACTACTCGTTGTTTATTATCACTTCTTAGCACAACTTTCGCGTTCACATTCGTCAAATAAGTGTGCATTTTGACAAGTTTTAGTTGTTTCCAGTACGCGTTTACAAATTGCTCCCTGCTTAAATTTTGTATTTCTTCGATTCCAGCCAACGATTCAGATTCCGCACGACAGACAATAACATTTGGGTGTAGACAAGTCATGCTCAAATTTGTGATTTTTAAAATTGTTTCTGTTCCTGGCTCACTTCTGTTTTGAAATAAACTAACCGTCCAGCTGATAGTTTTCAAATAGAATTGTGTCGGAAATTTTGATTGTCTGTCACTGAGAGCATCCAAAGTCCAAACAATGTTTAGGACCACAGAGGAACCAATATCGTTGTTGTAGTCGAGGCCTAACTCCCAACCAAATATTCGTACTTTGTAAACTTGGAGCAATCCTAACGCCAATCTTGAGTAGGTTTGAGTTGTCTTGTCATTCAAACTTCTTAGAAGGTAGTGAGAGAGCCCATTTACTCTCGGTGATGCATGGCGAGTGATTTGCTTTACATGTGCTTGTCTAACGAACAGTTCGTGGCACAAAGTTCGCACATTCGTCAACACCACCGGCACAACAAATTCGTCAAATTCAACATCTTCAATAAAAATTATGTGCACGAACGGATAGAGCGATAGCTTAATGATGGAATTCAGATTAGCGTAGCGAATTCGTTGTGACCAAGAGACATCCACTGATGAAATGACAAGAATCAATCCGTATAAAAACTGGAAATGCATTGCTGCAATGAAACTTTTGATTGTCTTTGACACAAATTCCAGAAAGACAGATCACAGACAGTGATGAATTTTGAACTGACACTTGAAATTTTTAAAAATAAATATTCAAATGCATTCAAACTAATCCTCCATACTTGCTCGCGTTGTCCGCACTAAATATTTGGGATTGAGAATTAGGGCTCGCGTCGATATTGAAAAAAGTCAATTCGCGAGCGCGTGGACAAACAACTGTAGAACAGGGAATCCGATGCAATTCTATATACCTTCTGATTGTAAATATTTGCAAAGCCTGCCGGTCTGTCTGGTGGCCAACTAAAG
>JAQGCM010001523.1:0-14918 GCA_034699705.1 Hymenaphorura dentifera | reverse complement strand
CTGGATTTGGAAATTTGTTTCCCATTGATAAGTGCAGAAATTTCTTCACCAAAACTTTCAAACTGTACTTGTATCCATCAAATTTTCTCAACTGCAGCAAATTCATCAGGGGTTAGGTCAGTCTTGGTCCGATCTTCCTGACTCGAACGGCAATTTAGGACGAATCTGTACTGCCAAGCTGTTGACCGAATCAACCTCAGCCATGACGAGAACCGCATGATGTCTGGAAGACTTCCAAAATTTTCAACTGATTGACGAATTCTCTCTCGTGGCCAATCAGTGTACATATCTTTAAGAGATAAAGTGTCCTAAACTTGAAAGCCATCTTCCTCCACTCATTTATTCATCAAAATTAGGGTTCGAAGATTTAGATTTTTTTTGTTTGCAAATGTCAAACTTCCAAAATTTGAAAAGTTGCGAGTCGGTCGGTCGTGTGGTGAGTCCGATTTCACTGTGGTTTTTTTTAAATGAAATCAGCGCGAGTCGGACTTTATTCAACAATCTTTAGACATTGCATGTGGTCACTCACAACCACAACGTTAAGACCGCAAAATTCTACTAAAGAAAGGGAGCGAGCAAAATCTCTTATTCTTCAGATCAAAATTCCAATTGTGACTGACTATGACTCAATTTAGCTCACTTTCAAATTTTTGTTAAAATCAAAGTTGGCAAAATTGTAAAAATATTTTGTTTTAAAAAGGAAGAATATGTATCTAGGAACATTCCTTGTCAACATGCATTATTTTAAAATTCGGATCAAATTTTTATTTTTTTTCGACGGAGCCCAAAGTTGAGGAGTTGGACGAGCCGAGCGATCGCAGCGCAGTCGAGTCGTAATTTTCTCAAAAGACTTGAGGAGGACTTGACGACTTGAGTCCTTTGCAAACTTTGCAAGTTGTGCTGTGCTGCGTTCCTCTAAATTTATCTTATTGCTCTGTGCTATGACCAAACCTACCCCCGGGTAAGCTGAGGGGGATGAAAATTAAAGAAAAAAGGGGTGAGCAGTGCATTGCATTGAGAATGGAAGGGATTTTGTTTGATTGAGGACATGCCGTGCGTGCGTGCCTGTGCTGTGTGACAAGTTTCATCCTCGCCCTCGCCCCAAATGCAGTGCAATCGTCGTCCTTCCATTCATTCACATTTCAAATTTCACACATTCCAAATATTCCGATTGTTGTCTCTCGGGTCGGTCCTTTGTGAGCATCGCAACTCGCAAGTCGCAAACTGTGCATGTGCAACTGCACTCCGAAATTCTGAATGCGAACGAAATGACAGGGAATAAGAAGAGTAAGAGTGCAGGCAGGCACTGCGTGCGTGTACGTGCTTTTCCGGGTATCGGGGCCTGTCTGGGTCTGGCTCTGGGCCTGATTAAACCGATTCGGAGGGGAAGGCCCGACCGAATCGGACTCTCAAATTCTGAAGAGAGTGAGAGTGCAGTGAGAGACCCGGTCCATCGATCTTTTTTCTTTTCCTCCCTCCATGCTACTGCTACATACCTACATGACTTGGGCATTCAACCTACTATTTTCTACTCTCCGGCAACGGGGAAGGTTTTGGCCTGTAAATCTGAAGATTTCTCTTTGCGAGACAAAATCACTTTTTGCTTGCAAATTTTGCAAGATTTTGTAAATTTTATAAATTCAGGCATCCCGAATCTCAAGTCTTTGTACTGCTTTTGACGTTTTAGTACAAAATTGAGGCGAAAAACTTGCAAAACTTTAAAAAAAAAAATCTAAAGTGCAAACACAAGGACTAAATCTATGAATTTTGGAGAGGTTTTGAAATTTTGTAAGGCAAGTGCGTGCGTTGGCATTTGGCAATGCATGGTTGCAAATAAAATCAGCTGAAAAATCATCACGAAAATTTCAAATAAGCCAAAAGCGTTCGTGACAAAGTCAAATTTTGAAGTTTTAATTTCCTGATGAATTGCAAAACAAAAAAAAATTGCTTAAACGAAAGCCTCTAGACAATTTTTCTAGAGCTAATTCTAATCATGAAATGGTCCTCCAAAAAATCTTAGTCCAGTTCCAGACCCAAAGTCTTGAAATTGTTTCCAGTCCCAGCAAAAAAAAATTGTGCAAAACTCGAAAATTCAAGATTTCAAAATTCCGAAAATTTTTGGGAACATTTCATAGCATATTTTTTTCGGGATTGTTTGAGAGTCTGTTGAATTAAATTGTTGAATCATGCCACATGTTAAATCCTTCCCTCCTGGCCTGGCTGACTAAATTGTCCACACGACGGCGACGGGCGACGACCATGCATTGCATTGGCATGGTGACTTTCTCTTGGGGTCTTTGAGCCTGCCTGCCTGCCTGAAGCCTGAGTTGCCCGAATCCGGGTAACTTCCTTTCCTTGCTTTGCCTCCAATGCACTGCATACCGTGGAGTGGATTCAATTCAAGGCACAAGTTCAACTCTACCATTCTCATCTTTCTCTCACTTCAAATAAGAATTCATCTTCACAATTCTCATTCTCAACCCTCTGCCAGCAGCCCCACAGCACAGTCCACGTCCAAGTCCAAGTCCAAGTGCAGAAGACCAGTCATCCAAAATCCAGAACCGAACCGAATTCATGTCAGTAAAGTTTTTGTGACTTGACGACTAAGGAGTGAGTGAGTCAAGTCTTTAGCAAAATTCTCACACCCTCTTAAGATTTAAAAGATTAAGGACCAAAGTAAGGACTTTGGGGGAATTCCGATTCGAATTGACGTCGAGTCGAGTGACGAAAAGCAGGAGGAGCAGAAAGACGACGACGACGACAACAATCGAGACTGAGACACAAAGTGAAAGTGTTCGGATCACCGAAAAATCAACAAATCAAATTTTTCTCGGCCGTCATCGCTTAATTTGAGTGGCCAATTGTTGAGAAATTTTTTTAAATTGGCTGCGCAAATTAAAACGGAAAGAACCCACCCAAAAGTGTGCAGCAGCATTTTGTTTTATTACTTCAAGAATAAAATTTTGTCCGAATCGGAGCCGGATCTCGGCCATTGCATTGACTTCTTTGACGAGATTTTGACCAATTCGAGAGCAGTAAAAGCTGAAATTATCAGTGATTGCGATCGTGAGAGTGAAGTGAGTCTTGCATTGCTTGGCTGAGGCGAGGGCAGAGCAGAGAGCCAGCAGTTTGGACGGCGTGCAGGGACCAAGTCGTTAAAATGTTTTGTGCGCAAAAGTGACATGTCATAAAATCCCCAATACAAAAACTCACAAAAACTCTCATCGATCTTATTTCGTATTTCTTATTACTTCCCAATCCACAAATCCTCATCCCTAATCCAAATCCCTCGCCTCTGCCCGATTTACGACAGCATAGCAGCGACAACAACTTTGCAAACTTTTGCAGCTTGCAGACAAGCAGTAGTGAACTCGAGCGATCCGTTCAAAATCAAAGATTTCAAACTCGATTCTTTGCCCAGCTAAATTGTCATCATTTCAGCAGTCAGTCTCAGCCGCAGCCGCAGCCGCAGCCCAAAAATTCGTTCAAAAGTTTGTTTTTTAGTGCGTTGCGTTGAAACTGACTGAAATTGTCCAGCCCGGCCGGCCCGAGCGGCAATGATGCTCATCTGCTGTCCAAATAAGCAAAAAGCAAATACAGACAACGATTGACGACATTTCCTGTGCATGCATGTGTATTTTTCCTACACTACAACACAACACAGCACAGCGCAGCACCACAACATTTTATTTTAATCTCCTTTGGATTATTTTATAAGAATCAATCCATTTTTATTCATTCATCCTTCAAAACGAGCAAGGAGCAGGAGCAGGAGCAGGAGCAAACTTTGCATTGCATTGCAAAC
Organism: Hymenaphorura dentifera; assembly: GCA_034699705.1. Lineage (NCBI taxonomy): Eukaryota > Metazoa > Arthropoda > Collembola > Poduromorpha > Onychiuridae > Hymenaphorura > Hymenaphorura dentifera. The sequence goes on along the minus strand of JAQGCM010001523.1, from coordinate 11,113 downwards.
AGAGCCAGAGACTGACAGAGATTGACAAACATCAGATCAGTCAGAAAAAAAAGTTCTCGAGTCCAGTTCGAGTCCAACCAGTTTTGCATGCACGCATGCATGTGAATTGTGAATTGAAGACTCAATTCAGTTCTGTTTCTGCTATCTTGAAGTGAAGACCGACTGATTGCGATTGAACGACGACACTTGAAAAAAGCGCTTGATTGCTTGCTACTCCCTGCCTGCCTGCCAGCCGAGCCTGATAAGATTAGAAAACAAGTACAGTGCAGGACAGGAGGACAGGACAGGAGGAACAAGCTGGGTCTGCAACTCTGCAACATTTTGTTTTTTACGGCCGCCCTGCTCCGCAGTGTTAAAAATCTACTAAAGTTGTCAACAACTGTGTCCTGTGCGTCCTCCCGTGTCATGTTAATGTTCCATGTTAAGTCATCACAATTCATACTTTCCTACACAGAGCGATAGGACAAATTAATACAAGGAAGGGCGACGGTGGTGCCGGTGCTGTGGAATATAAATAAGATAACCATAATAACCAAAGCAGCAATCGACCGAGAATAACCAGTGAAAAATAACCGAAAAAAAATTAACTAACCGGGTTCCAATTTTCCAACTCTGGTAAACTGCATGGTAATTTGCTAGTTGAGTGAGTGCAGTAAGTCAGTGCAGTGCAGTAACACGAGTTGAGTTATTCCTGCCAGTGCAGTGCAGTGCTCAGGTCTTGAGTCAGAACACACGAAACTATTTATTAGCTTTTCTTACCCACTTTGGCACTTTGGCACTTGGCAAAACAATACAAATCTTTCGACAGCCCCATTTGCCCCTTCCATTCCATTGCATGGCATGGCATTGCATTGCTTGGGGGGAAATTCCATTTAGTAAAGAAAACAGCCCAGCAGAGCTTCCGAGACTTCCCTTCTAAGTGAAAATTTTGTCGTGAAAAACAGTCGTGCGTGAAGAACAAATAAGCAATTAGGAGCTAGGACAGGGCATCATGGAAGTTACCCGGTTCCCAATCCGCTCACAATTTAGAATACCCGGAAGTTTTACAATACCCGGGTGAAAAAAGTGACGATTGGCTTTAAGGTTTCTTCCGGATTTTGAAATTTTGGGAGGGACGGCTCGGCTCTGCCGGAAATGGTCAAAATGGAACCGAAAATTCTTCCGATTTCGCTGCGGCCTCTGATCTCGTTCTCGTTCATCATTCTTGCGACCATGACCTCGCTGACGATCAGCATCAAAGATAAAGACGTGCAGCAGCAGCAGCAGCTTCCGCAGCAACAGCAAAATTACGTCGTACCGCAACAATCGCCAAGTTACCCGAATCCGGGTCCGGGTTCTCCCCCGGCGGCGGCCGTGAGTCCGGGACAACCGAATTCCCAAGGCCCAAAATGTCAGGAAATTACAATTCCAATGTGCAAAGGGATTGGCTACAATCACACGGAAATGCCGAACCCTTTTAACCACGATTCTCAGGTAGGACTTCAGAATATTTTCCAAAAAAAAGTGAGGCCTTCTCACGACACGACTCATAGGGTTTCTTTTTTCTTTCCATTGTTGGGTTTTTAGGAAGAGGCCGGCATGGAAGTGCACCAGTACTGGCCTCTAGTGGAGATCAAGTGTTCCTCAGACCTGCGCCTATTCCTGTGCTCGCTCTACGTTCCGATTTGCATGGAGGACTACAAGGGGTCTGTCCCGCCCTGTCGCTCACTTTGTGAAAGGGCACGCTATGGGTGTGAGCCGGTCATGTAAGTCCTCTCCCCCATCTGGGGAAACAATGCAAAAAAATTGTCTCATTGTTGCGAATTTTCTCGAATTTCATTTCCGTTCCAGGGTCCAGTACGGGTTTCAATGGCCGGAGCGCATGAAGTGCGACGGGTTTTTAAAATTTGGCAAAAACAACGTGTGCATGGATGAGAAAAATGGGGAAATGCCGCCGGCCACGCCCCCTCTGGACACTTCAGCGAATTTCAACAGCAATAACAACCCGTCAATTATCAAATTTGGTGGGAGTGGCAAAGGAGGGGGCGGAGTCGGGGGCGGAGTCGGAGGCGGGACAAGGTCAAACTACCCGCCTCTGCAACCCGCCGAGCCGCCCAAGTGCGACTGCGAGTGCAAAAGCCCCCTCCTCCCCCTCCCCCCGAAACACGCCTACTTCAATCGGAGCAACGGTCTGATTGTGACCGGGACGGTGGCCAACTGCGCCCTCCCCTGCCGCGGGGGGTATGACTCGGACGAAGAGGTCAAGTTCTCCAACTGGTGGTTGTTGCTGTGGTCGGGTCTTTGCTGCTTCACGACCTTTGTGACCCTGCTGACCTTTTTTATTGACCCGACGAGGTAAGCAAGCCAGCCCCGAAGACGTGGGTTGTTGTATTTTTTCCCCCAGATGGGGGGTAGTTATTATACAATAATTCCGGCCTTTGAAATGTTTCGTGTTAACATACATGTTCATATTGTTTGGCGGCCAAGAGGCCGCCATTTGGTTTCTTCGGCGGGTTCGGGATAGAGGGTTGAAATTTTCCGGCATTCTTGAGATTTTTTTCGATAAAATCAGCTATTTTTTTTGGAAAATCTGCCATTTTCTGGAAAAATCGGTCATTTTTTCAAGAAATTCGTCGTTTTCTCGAAAAACTCGCCACTTTTTGGTTAAAATTCGTCATTTTTCCGATAAAATCTGACATTTTTTTAAAAAAGCGGCCATTTTTTCGAAAAATTCGTCATTTTCTCAAACAATTCGCCATTTCTTCGATTAAATTCGGCCACTTTTTCGATAAAATCCGCCATTTTTTTCGGCGGGTCGGAACATTTCGAAGACCTACAGCTAAATTATCTGTCTAGGTTCAAGTATCCAGAGCGACCGATCGTGTACCTCTCGGCCTGCTATTTCATGGTGTCGATCGGCTACTTGATCCGCCTCTACAAAGGTCACGAAGAAATCGCGTGCAAGGACGACGTGATTCGCTACGGAATCGAGACCGGCGTGACCTCAGCCTGGTGCACTTTTGTGTTCCTCTTCATCTACTATTTCGGCATGTCTTCGTCAATCTGGTAAGTCAACAATACCACTGGTCACTGGTTCGAATCCTCGTGACCCCCAAAAACTCGTTGTTTTTTTACGTTCGAGAGCGACCTTGACAATTCAATTTTGTTACGTTTTCAGGTGGGTCATCCTCTCCCTCACTTGGTATTTGGCCGCAGGGCTAAAGTGGGGCTCTGAAGCGATTGCTTCTCACGCCCATCTCTTTCACATCACGGCTTGGGTCCTTCCAGCCCTAGGCACTTTCATAGCGATTGCAGATGGCGCTGTGGACGGAGATGCCATCTCTGGGATTTGTCTGATTGGAAACCAGGTAAGTTTTTGGAATTTGACTTTGGAAAATTGCAATTTTCATTGTTGATTGTTGCCAATTGTTGTCAATTTTTGCAAATTGTTGCTTTTCTTGATTCCAGGATCCAATCAGACTCCTCATTTACATTGTGTTCCCGCTCGGAATTTTGCTGATTCTGGGCACTTCTTTCCTCCTCGCGGGCTTCATTTCCCTCGTCCGCATACGACAGGTGAGTCAGTCAGTCTCAGCCGGAAGCATTTCATGAAATATTTCACTTCTTTACTTTCTTTCAAGAGTGAAATATTTCACTTTTATGACCAAAGCCATTCTGTTCTAAGTAAAAATGTACAATTTTTGATTGGTGCTCTTCGTTTGTAGGTGATTGCTCGCCAAGCCGGTCGTTCAAAGACAGAGAAGCTAGAAAAATTTATGATCCGAATCGGAGTGTTTTCAGTTCTCTACACACTCCCTGCCTCCGCCGTCATCGGAGCTTATTGCTATGAAATGTCAACCAAACATTTGTGGCTTCAGGGGAATAACTGTTCCTGCAAAGCCGTTATTCAGAAACCACTCTACTCTATTCTCATGCTCAAGTAAGATCCCAGCTAGGAATTCGCAAAGATTTCACTTTTCACAGCCAGAAGTGAAATATTTCACTTCTGTGTCAAAAGTGACATATTTCAGTTCTGTTTGAAACGTGAAATACTTCACTTCTATGCCAAAAGTGAAATATTTCACTTCTGTGCCAAAAGTGAAATAATTCACTTCTGCGCCAAAAGTGAAAAATTTCACTTCTGTGCCAAAAGTGAAATAATTCACTTCTGCGCCAAAAGTGAAAAATTTCACTTTTGGCACAAAATTGAAATGGGTTGAGTTGGTTCAAGGTTGAGTTGCATTTTGGATTATTTGTCTGTCTTTCTCCAGGTATTTCATGTCTCTTGCCGTTGGGATCACTTCCGGCGTATGGATTTGGTCTGGGAAAACAGTCGAGTCTTGGCAAAAATTCTTAAATCGTCTGTGCTGTCGAAAGAAAGGGGCGACGGTCTCAGGGGCCAAGTACACCACTTCCGGTGGCTATCATCATGCCGCCGGCGGCACGACGGCCAGTCACGGAAAGAATTTGACACATGTTTGACCTACTGCCGATTCGAACTACTACTAGTAAAAAATCATAGATGGCGCCACTTTCAACATTTTCGAACGAATTGGGGTGGATAGTGGATAGGCTTAAAATTCGTATGCGACATTCGTAGATCAGGTCGTTCTGAATTTGCATTAAAATTCCGCCGAAGAGCCGAAATAATGGATCTCACGCACGCAGAGCAGACAAAAATAATGCAGAAATTGAGACAGAGATTTTTATACAAAAAACTTACAGGGTATTTTCGAGATGCAAGCTTTGCTTGCTTGCTTGCTCGCTTGGCTAGGCTGTGTCTGACTCCTACTAGAAAATGGATCTAATTTGTAATTAGCAATTTAATTAAGTAGCTTAGCAATTAGTTTTCTTATATGCGTAATTGTATGTATTTATGACGTAAGAAATTTCCTAAATTTAGAGCCCAAAAAATGCCATGTGATGTAGTGTTGATGTACATACTTAGGAAGCCCAATCTTGACCATTCTGGGTAATACTCTATCCTAACCAAACCCTAGATTTTTGAACATTTAGAAAAACGGTGAAAAATTGGAAAACGAGTAGCCAGTCAAAAAAAAAATTGAAAAACGAGTGACCCACCCTGTCGTGAAAAGCACAAAGAAATTAATAGCTTTCAAATTAAAACTTTCACTTTGAATTTCTAGTAGACTTTTACTAGTCCGTAGTCGAGGCCGAGGCATTTTGGAGCAAAAAAATTTTAAAGTAAGAATTGAGTCAAGAGTAGAACTAGAGTAATTGTGTAAAATTGTGTAAAATTAGTAGGTAGATATGCAGTGTCTTAAATGTGATATAATGCGTCGTGTCAGGAGTCAGGGGCACAGTCTGTACAGTTAAGCTAAATTTTTAAGCTAATTTTGGAACTGAATTTTCTCCAATTTTTCGATGCATCAATTTCCTTTTGTGTGTCTAGACTAGACAATTTAGAAAATATTCAAAAAGCGGGATACACCAAATTCAACTCACGTATACGACTGGGAAACCAGAACAAATAACTCATCGCCATATCATCCAACGGATTAAAGTCAACTGATTAGTAATTAAGCTGTTTGCATAAAAAAAAATGGGGGAGCGGCGAAATTGACAATTTTTTGACAATTAGTGGCACTGAAAAATGAACTGAAAAGTTCTTTTCTGCGGCAGAGATTTTTATTTGAAGAATTTTTATGTACATAAGTGCATTGCATAGTTAGTTTAGAAAATCGTTGAGAAATCTGTGTTACCATGCCAGTTGGCGTAGCGTAATAAGTTCGTTTTTCAAAATTTGTAGTAGCCGGCGTTCTAAATTGAGCTGCGTCGATTTTATTTAATGATCGCTATAGTGGTTTTCAAAAATTTAAGGAGAGCCAGGAGGGAATTCCTACTGTAGTGTTGTGAAAAAGCCGCAAAACGAAATGGTGACCAAATAAATAGATAAAAGTATTGTTTTCTAAATATTTGCGTTTGTCTTCTCTCTAAATTTTTTTGACAAGTTTTGGCTTGGCAGCTTATCTCAAATTCTCAATTCAGTTCAATCGCTTGAATGGAATTTGTATGGAAAGTTGAGTTTTTTTTTGCTTGAAGACTGCACTGGAGTTCGGTTCGGTCGGTCGGTCGGATTATTTTTTATTTATCTGTACGAGGAAACGGCCGAATATGCATGCATGCATGCAGTGCAAACAAATTTCTCAATTTCAAAGCAAACATTAATCAAATAAAGTGGGCAGCCACACAGCCACAGGAAGGTTCCGCTGACTCATGAATTTCAGTCACAAGGGTAGTTTTTGAGGCGCTCGCGCTCGCTGCTCATTTCTAAAAAATCATAAGCGAAAACTTATGTTTGTCGAGATATTTTGATATTTTGAATTATCAACTCAGGCCCAAGCCCGACCCAAACATCACCTTGCCAACATTACGCAGGGCCGGGCAGGGTGATCCGAAAGTTACTCTGACTGTAGCAGTGCAGTGCCCAAAGTCTACCTGCAACCTGCTTTAGGACCACCCTGTAGTTTGCAATGAATTTGAGCTTTCCGTAACCCCCCTTGTCAGTCAAACAACAAGACTTGAGTTCAATTCGGTTTGATGAATTCTAGAGTGTTGGGCTGAGCTGAGCTGAGAAAATCAAGACCGTGAAAACCCGACACACCCGTTTTTCTTTCTTTCGGATGCACACAAATACGATCAAAGCTGTACAGAACTGCCGTCAATCTGCAAAATAAATTTTGCAGTTGCAGTTTGTCGAATTTCAACCAAGTCGTCTCTTTGAAATTGTCGACATTTTTTTGCCGAAAATTCGTTCCGGATCCCCGAATTTTTAGCTCGCTCATTAGGGACGTGACCAGTTCAGCTCAGTTCAGTTCTAGATTTGACCTTCGACCTGCCCTGTCGTCATGGCAACTCAATCTTCTTCATTCTACGCGACCATCAAACCCTTGGCACTCATCGGGTGGGTTTTAGGCGTATTCCCAGCCACAAATGTCCTTCAAGGTGGCCGCGTCCAATTCCGTTGGCTTTCTCTCCCGGTCCTGTACGCCATCTGTGTCAACGTGGTCCTCCTTTTTCTCAGTTTCGACTGCGTCCACCTGTTCATTGGCCAGCTGATGCGTGGATCCGAACGAACGTCAGTCACCGACTCCCTGTCCATCGGCGGGTTCACGGGTCTTGAAATTTGGACCAAATACATCGCCTGTGCCCTATTCTTGTTTAAAGCTCCGAAAATCATCGATTTTATTCAACAAATTTCGCTCTATGACCAACGCTTCTCATACTGGACCAATCTGAGCCTCATCGCAAACCCCAAGCTGCTCATCGTCTACCTGAGTGCAATTTTGGGCGCAGTTGGCACTCAATTTTCTCTCGGCAATGCGGACAACTATGGCCCGAAATGCTTGGCGTCGAGAGCCACCGGAGCAGAAATCGTTGGCTTTTTGCCCATCTCTGTTTTCGACTTGAGCTTGGGCGTATTCATCGCCCTCACGGTCATTTTTACGGGTTCTTTGCGCGATCGGATTTTGAGCATCGCGGCCGACTTTGGGAAAATTCGGCGCCAATTTCAAGGGGCGTCGGGGCTGGGCTACAACCATGCCGCAGCCTCTGATATCATGGAGATCCCGGAGTTCACGCTGTACAAGAATGTGGCCGCGGCGGTTTTGCCGCCCAGACCGAGCCCGAGACCCAGACCAATTGCAATTCGTGGACCCGAAGGCGGGCATCGGGGACTTGGACTCGGCCTTGAAGTCTCGGCCGATGACGACTTGATGAACGCAAATGCCCGGTTCATTGTGACGGAAGACGTGTCGACGCTTATCAACCGGGTAGGGGCCCTGATCGAACTGAAAGAGTGCATGGAAAATGCCCTGTCCTTCATTTTGTTCGTCCTCGTCTCGAGCGGAATTCTGCACCTGATTTTGTTCATATATTTGGCGCTAATTTCCATCAAGGACTCGGTCGGGACGAGTGTGGGCGAAGTGGTGGAGCACTTGATGCCGCTGATTGTCTCGGGGCTCATTACGACGGCTCGGCTCCTCCTCTTCGCAGAGTGCGGGCAACAGCTGGAGAATTCGGTGAGCTGAGCAGTGCAGTGCAGTGCATAGTTTTGAACAGTTTTAAGGGGACATGAGTAGGGCTGACATTACCGTTTTTCTGAAGGGTGCAATACCATACGACATTTTTAGCCAAATCTCAGATTTTCGAGGTCAAAATCTGACATTTTCGACCTGATTTCACATTTTCGAAGTCAAAATTTGAAATTTTTAGCCAAATTTCACATTTTCAAAGTCAAAATTTAGCATTTTCATCCAATTTTCACATTTTCAAAATCAAAATCAAACATTTTCAGCCAAATTTCGAATTTTCAAAACGAAAATTTTACATTTTCAGTCAAATTCCATATTTTCATCCGATATTCACATTTTCAAAGTCAAACTATGACATTTTCGGCCTTACATTTTCAAAGTCAAACTATGACATCCAAAGCTTTTCATATTTTCAAAGTTAAAGTTTGATATTTTCATCCTCATCCAAATTTCACACTTGCGGTATTGCCAACACTGAATTCTATTTTTAGAAGAACATGTAATAGAAGGCAAATTAAACCGGTTCAAATACCGCACCGGTAGTAAAGGAATTCCATTCTCGAAACCGGCTTTCGGTATTCAAAAACCAAGACGGTATTTTTAGCCATGCCATACACAGATATAAACTGAATTTAATTAGTGGGCCATTTTGTTTACTTTGTCCAGGTGGCAGAATTGAGTGACGGAGTCAAGGCCTGCGACGTCACAACTCTGAGCAAATCGCTCTCCGAAAAAGTCCAATATTTGCAACGCCTGGCAGTTCAAGTCAAGTTTGAATTGTCCGCCTCAGGCTACTACATTTTGAATAGAGGGTTCGTGAGCTCTGTAAGTAACCCCCACCCCGGCCCCTACAAAGTATAAATTTTGAAAAATGGCGCTAAAATTATTGTGCCCTGTTTCATTTGTTGTAGCTGGTTGGGCCCGTGATTACATTCGTTGTCGTTTTGGCGCAGTTCAGAATCAGTGACTTTCAGCCGACGGCATCTTCTACGGCTGCGCCATCACAACCAGCCGCTGCCGTGATCTCAGCAGCATTGGTGAAACCGACACCGTCGGCTCCAGAACCAGCATCAATCTAGGAGGAGGCGGGCATAGTTATAATTTTTAAGTTTTAATTGAGCAATTAGTTAACGGAGGTCACAAACAGTGCAGTTAATTAGCAGCAATTAGTCATTCTCGAGTCGAGTAATGTGGTTTGGTGTTTACGTAAACAATTTGCGAATTTTTTTTTTGCAAATTCACCTCACCACCGCCCTGGTTAGTACTTCGCAGCGGTACGGTGAGTGTTTGAGTCCCGTACTTGCCCAATTGTCGATGTGCAAATTTTAGCTTGTAACTTATTGTTTTCGGCCTCACAGTGACATGCCGACACAGGTGATTATGTAGTAATGAATTTCGATGACTAATTTGCAATTAGCAAATTGCCTTTCACAATTTATTGCTAATTTTTGCACAAGACCCGACCTCAAATTTTACTTTTACGACAGCAACAACAGAGCAGAATTAATGCCTTAAATTCTATCCGAAAACTTTTCGAAAACTTTTTTGTAAATGAATGGATTTACACAACTATTAATGTAAGCTAGCCGAATGAAAATACTGAATAGGTTGTCTCTAGACTCAAAATTGATCTGAAGAGCATAAAGGAATAGAGTAACAAAAAAAGGGCTCCAACAAATAATAAATGCACCCAGTACATACAATCACTAACATTTTGATAACTTCGGCCTCACTTTTTTTACTACGAGCTGCTGCTGCTACTGTTGCGCTTGCGAAGCCAGAGTCTAGATTTTGTCCACCGCCGCCAGTATGGATACTTAGCTGAACTTCTCCAGGGCCGGCTAACGCCTTATAAATTCGCCAATAGAAGATCAAGATAACCACCAAGGGTATAACGAACCAGGCCATCAAAAAACCTGCTGAGCCAGGGTCACTCGTAAACACATCTTGGCAGTCAGAATCAGGTCGCGTGCGTAGGTGCGAGCAAAGCTTGGCCGACCCCAATTCAATGCTTGGCAATTGAAATCATTCAAACTCCCGAGACGAGACTTAGATTTCGTCGTTTGGACATGATTATCGCGTAGGATTGCGGACAAGTTATTCCAACGTAGCGATCGAATCCAATTAAGCGCATAGAAAAAATGGATGCCGAGCAACAGGCGGCCATGATTATCGTTGAAATGAGGCAAATCACCGAACACCGAACGGCCAACGTTGTAAAATGATGGTTGGGAGCCCGAGTGAAATTACTGCTAATCCGACGAATAGGTCAGCTAAGGCCAAATTTCCAATAAAAATTGTGGGATGATTTTGCCGAAGTTGTTTTGAGTGGAACACGGCCGCAATTACGATCGAATTTCCAAGGACCATTCTGCAGATCAGGATCGTGGTCACGACAACTGTTATGATATTAATGGGAGTCCACTCCGCTGGATTTAAATCTGGTTGCGGATTCGGGCCTTCTTGTATTTCCATGATGTCGTGACGCTGTGGGTGACTTTGTCCAGAGAATTCTCCAATGAAACTGAAACTTGACTAGGATTAGGACTTATTTGCTGTGATTTGTTTATATTTTAACATTGCAAAGTTGACAGGAACCGACTCAGGTAGTTTGTGGTCATTTCGGTACAGACTAGCAAACATGAGATTTGCATTAAAACTTTCAATATTGAATTGTACGATCGCTGAATTTATGTACACCGGAATTCGCAAAACTTGAGCCTGACAAATGACAAATTAGCTGAACCCATGTATTTCCTATCATCTCTACGGATTTGTCGTGTTCTTCTTTTGGAGATTATCAACACATGCATGGGTTGAAAATTGTAATTTGGTTGAATTCCATTTGTGAGTAAATGTAGCCGCTCTGGAAATATTTTGAAAGTTTTGCGTTAGAAGTTCAAGTGTTTTCGGTGACACATTGTGGATTGTGAGCAGAGAGCAGAGCAAACGGAAAAAACTCACACGACTGACTAAAATCTGGCTGGTTTGCGTAGCATTCCGACCAGTAGTAGCAAGGTACGGAGTTGCAATCACCTAGAAAAATATGCCATGCTATGCCAACAATGCTTAAGCCCATG
>JAQGCM010001522.1:0-14929 GCA_034699705.1 Hymenaphorura dentifera | reverse complement strand
GGAAGGCCGTGATATTCCTTTTCCAAGGCAAAAGAAATTTCTCTTGCTGCGCCGGTTTCTGTCGTAGATCTGCTCTGAGCACCACCGTTCATACACCCTGTGATGATTAGTTGAAAGTTAGGTGTGGATAATTCTGAATCGTATATTCTACTAGCACTAGGATTCAGATTCATACCTGTGGGACAAGCCATGATCTCAATGTAGTGAGGAAGATTCGAAGCTAAAGCTTTTGTCTTCAATTTCCTGACGATCGTCTGAATATTTCGAAATCCAGTTGCAATGCAGAATTTCACCATCGGTTTACCGTTAGGATCAGAGAGGGCCGATTCCCAGATGTCTGGATTTCTGTTGCATAACACAGCAAAATATTCAAAAATTGAAACAATCGAATTTAAAATATGACTAGGATAGGATTTACCTTCCTTGCGTCCAAACCACATTGTCAATATTTGCACCAAACAAATGCCTTGCCGAAGCTCGTAAAACATGTTCGGCGTAGCCACCTGATCCAGAACCGTGATGTGACATAAGAGAGACCTCGTTGTCCAATTCAACACCGTCGGGTGAAAACAAATTGTCCAATTTGATTGGCTCAAACTCATCCAGCACCTTTCCCAAGTTTTCCAATATTTGCTCAATTTCAACCGGCGTGATCACATTGTCTACCTCTTTGGTACGGTACTCTTTCAAATAGAAATCTTCTCTGGAAGCCTCCAGTTTGCGATCAAAGCACGACATTAACGTCACATGGCAAACAGAATCTGGTGACACATTTTGAGTCGGCGCATATATCAATTTAATCAGAGAACCCATTATTTGCTGTGGAGATTTGACCCGTGATATGAATGGAAGGGAATGACCATGCAGTTTCTCGGAATAGCAGACCCAGCCTGTAACAAAAGCAATTACCTGTCTTGAATTGTTCACAATTTAAATATAGAACAAACCAAGCTACATACCAGGACAAATGCCTGTCAGCAATGGTAAAGCAGTTTTGGAGCCGTTCTTCATTTCTTCATAATTTCTCAAAAATTCTTTCTGGCTTTCTACTAGTGACAAGTTTTCCCCGATTGTTGCAGTCGTGACTTTGTCAGCCCCAAGATGTATAAATAATCCTGGAAATAATGAATCCAAATTTGCTTTTACGGTCTAACTTTTGCTAAATTTGGTTCACGATTTACCTGCCAGTCTTTCAGCAGCATCCTGAGGAGTGAGGCTGAATTTATTCGCGATTGAGAGAACAGCTTGTATTCCGAGTGTCACAACACAAATTCTTGGATCTTCGCCCAAGAGTGATTTCTATTAATATTAGCCTTAATATTAGGTTTGGTACGAGTTATGACACTTGTTTGGAAAAAAATTTATTTACTTTGGAATTTCTGTTTGCCTCCAAAATACGAACAAGCTCTTCAGGTCCCTGCTGGGAAATCAGGATACTTTCCGCAGAAGTAATGCATCCACTGCAAGCCAAGCAGTCGCTAAGAGTTATGCTGACTTTCATGAGCGGCTCAACTTCTCCCTGTTCAGTAATTTTGCTTGTGTATAATTTATTACTAAATATTTGAAAATAAATTTCAAACCCCGTAAGTCTTTTCATCATTATAAATATAAAAAAAAAAAATTGCAAACATTTCTTGTCTGTGTGTAAGTGCCGTCATCCTCCAACTCAATTTTAATTTTCGATGAATTCTGTTTGGTTGCGTCTTCTGGGACCGGTTTATGAACTGGCTTGATACATTCCTAAAAAAGTGTAATCCTTAATCAATCGTTCCAACCTTGTGAATGCGAATTTTGCGAATACAATCGTATTTGATGAGAAGAAATATATAGAAAAAAAGTTACAAATTTTTTCGCAGCTGCATTTGTGGATTTTTTAATACCTGCGAGGGTGTGATGAAATCGTCCAAGTCAGACAATTTCAAAATACTACTAAAACCACTGGACATTTTCGTTTCACTGATCAGGAGTGTCCAGATTCAAAAGCAAACAATTAGTTTTCTCCAGAAAATTTCCTGTACATCATCCTACTAATTTGTATTTTGTCAAGTTTTGCGCCGAATTTCAAGTAAGAAATTCATGCAGATCTGCCATAGAAATTATGAATACCGGGTATTTCGGATTTGCAAAATTTATCAAATGCTGGTAGAAGACTTTGGTGTGGTGTTGGAGTGTTTTGAAATATTTAATCAGTTGGTGAATTATATAATTTGTTTACTATTTGCTGGAATCTTGGAAGCTCACCAGTCAGTGACTAAAAATTGAAGAGCCATTCATTGTTGAATTTTAGGCTGGGTTACGTTGCATTTTAGAATTATAAGCGTGCTTTTCTTAACAACCTTGTATGTTGTGCTTGTACGGTAATTTGAAATCATAATTAGTTTGACTTGTTTTTCATCTTCGTACTTGATTTCGAGTACTCCGGATGCTAAAAGTAATTGGGACGTATTTTCTCTTGCAGATGTTGACTACACACACTGAGGAATTGGGCAGTGATGGAGACTCTGAAAATGAGCAAGAAGGAGAGGGAGTAGGGAGTATGGGAGGTTCTTTCGGGAGTACTGGTGGAGGTGTCGTTGCCAACAATGGATCTCCGATTTCAACTGGAGAAACTCTTTTGGTCACAGCCGGATACGACCACACCGTCAAACTCTGGCAAATTCACACATCCCTTTGCATAAAGTCATTCCAACATCCAGAATCCGTAATTTCATATTACAACAATACCAATCAAATAATTTATTTCCACGGCTCATTTTCTAAATTTTACAAATATACGCTATGGTCAGTGCATTCTAACAGTTCTTTCTCTTTGTTTTCCACAGCAAGTCAATGCGTTAGCAGTTACCCCGGATAGAAAATTAATTGCGGCAGCAGGTTTAATTACAACTGTTTCTAGTTTACAATTCATTTGCTCTTTTTAACAAAAGTCAACCACCTTAATTCAGGCTATCAACACATTCGAATTTATGATGTTCACGGAACGAACCCTGGCCCATCTCTCAATTTCGAAGGTTTGACAAAAAACATAACCACGTTGGGGTTTAACAAAGATGGATCCTGGATGCACAGGTCAGATGTTCAATTTTTTTTAAAACACACTCGTTAGTCGTAACTACGACTTTCATCTAATTTATTTTATGGACATTTAGTGGTGGTGAGGACTACAGCGCTAGAATCTGGGATTTGAGGTAAATATCTACAATTTTCACGTGGAGTTCAGCCAATTTTATTGACTGGTTTCTTGTACTACGACAGAGCTGCCAGTCCTCAGTGCCAAAAAGCGTTCGAAACGAATTCTTCCCCAATTACTTGCACAACTCTTCATCCCAGTCAAACAGAATTAATTGTATCAGATCAAAGTGGAACAATTCATGTCTGGGACTTAAGAAACGACAGAACTGAGCAACTCGTAAGTAGACTAATGCTGCAATTTTGGACTTTAATTTATACTCCGTATTCATTTCAAAGAGTAGCTTCATAACTTCTGTTTGAAAATTACTTGAACAGATTCCTGACCAAAACAGTTCTGTCCCTGTGCAGCATGTCTGTATTGACCCGAAAGGAAACTTTTTAGCTGCTGTAAATAACAAAGGCGATTGTTATGTTTGGAGTTTAGACGGTTAGTTTCTTATTCTGCATTGAAATATGCATTCGGTTCTCAATTTGAACTCTAATTTTTGTTGATTGTCCAACGATTTCCTCAATTGATAGGAAGTGATAGCGATTCCCTCAAACTCAGTCCATTCCACCGAATGAAGGTTCACACAAGATTTGCTTTAAAGTGCTGGTTTTCACCAGACTCGAGGTAGTTTTTGGTCACTCGATTTTCTCTACTTGGTAGATAAAGATTTTGGAGACCACTAAAGTGTTATTCTCAAATCATTCGTGTCTTACAGTTTACTTGTTACGACGTCCGCTGATAAAAGTGCAAAAGTTTGGCGTGTCTCAGATTTTTCTCTTCAAACTGAACTAACGTGTGATGAGCAGCGTTGGGTTTGGGATGCTGCCTTCACAAGTGATAGTCAATATGTGCTTACAGGTAAGTATCTACTTCTTAATTTGTCATTCCATATGAGTGTGAGTTCTTAAAATAGCTCTGTTATAATTTCTTTTATTTTCATTCATTTTTGATAATAGCCTCGTCTGACAATGTGGTTCGGCTGTGGAGTCTGGAAACGGGACAGTTAAAACCCAAACGAGAATATATAGGTCATCAAAAGCCAGTCACTTGTGTTGTCTACAAAGATCCTTCTATGTAGAGGTAAGTCGTCCTGTCTTACATTTGCATTCAGCAAAATCTGGAGTTGCACTTTTTGCTTGAGCTTTACTGGTTATTGTCGACATCAGTTCCTATGAAGGCATAGTTTTTGGCATTTCCTGATTCCTCACGATGTCAATTATTGGCATCGTTCTACAAACCTTAAATATTAGGCGGGGTTGGAAAGATTTTTTTCAGTTGTGCAGAATGATATTTGCGCTTTGGAGATATGAATTTTCAAAAGTTAAAAAAGTATATTTTATTGTAAATAATACTACTGCACTTCTGGGATGTATTTACAATTCAGTCGTCTCCAGATGCTTTTTCAAAATTAGGCACGTACTGTTACTATCTATTCTATTATTGTACATAAGATTTTTATGGAAATTCCTATTCAAATCGTTTCGCCTTGAGATCTCACGGTCGGACCCTACAAAACTTCGCATGTGTGACGAAGGAGGGGATGCTGATTCAGTTCCCACTGCATGTTCATCGAGAGAATCCCGTGCTTCGGAATTTTCACTGTAGACAATTGAAAATGTTAATCATACAAACTTTTGAGAGGATTTTTGACCTATTTTTGGTTGTTCATGTTCGACAGTACTGGTCCAAATCAGTCTAATCTGACCTGAGTGAGTCCTCTTTGTACCAATTGTTATGGTATGCTTGCATCCAGATCGGGTTTGAGCCTTCCCCACTGTGCACATTTGTGTTGGGCACATTTCCGGTCCGAGGAATGATCGTTGAATTTGAGCCTGGAAATTGGCAAAGAGAACAGAATTTAAATTCTGCAATATTTTGTTGAAATTTAAAATTTTACGCACTTAAGAGTCTTTTACCGTAGGCATTCGCAGTCGCAGCCTTAAGTTGACGTCGGAATTTAGCCCGCTGAGCAAAGCAAAGAGAAATGACAACGAAAAGAACAATAATTAGAAAGAGAGCACTGCCGGACGCATAAGCAAGAAACAAGTTTCGACTTTCTTCTGATCCCTTTCGCGATACAAGTGTAAGTTTTGATGCCTGTGTATCGACCACGT
Organism: Hymenaphorura dentifera; assembly: GCA_034699705.1. Classification (NCBI taxonomy): domain Eukaryota; kingdom Metazoa; phylum Arthropoda; class Collembola; order Poduromorpha; family Onychiuridae; genus Hymenaphorura; species Hymenaphorura dentifera. Next base: position 9,634 of record JAQGCM010001522.1, on the reverse strand, counting down.
TGAATTCTTTAAAAAGTTCATCCAACTCTTCAATGTTTAAGTCAATCAATTTAAGCACTTGTTCCACTTCGAGTACAACGTTTTTTTCTGGGTGAACCAAATGCACATAAAAGTCAGTCTTGGTTTTGTCCACTGAACCGTCTCGATTCTCATGGAATTTAAAGTTTTCGTCAACGTTTGCAATAACACCTGTCACATTACTGAGAACTTTGGTGAAAAATTCAACGTTTTGTCTCACTTCGGCCGGGCTCATCCTCACAACCACTTTCACTTTCTGGTCTTCTCGGAGTAGATAGACTAAAGCCTTGGCTTTATCGTTTAGCCCAAACGTATCGTTTACTCCGACGTTGATAACAAAATGGCCTTTCATGTCCGGTTGAGGGTCAAAGGCTAAGGATATTGCTCCCGTGTTTGCATCCATAGAAAACAAGGGGTTGTCGTTATTTATTAAATGTCCAAGTCCTTCCGACAATGACATCGTGATGGGGTGAATGATGTAGTATTTCAATATGTTGTTTGGAGCAGCATCGGCGTCAGTAGCTTTGATTTTCATAAATTCGGTGCCATAGTCAGTGGCGGTGCTCACTCCACCAGTGAAAGTTTTGCGAGAGAATACCGGTGCACAGTCATTCTAATTTATTCAGAATTAAATTCAGTCATAATTGAAATGCTTTGCTAATGTGAGGCTGGAATATAGTAGAAAACGAGAATTACCTGATCAAGCACTTCAACTAATACTTTGAGAAACGAAGATGTTTTCTGCTGGGTTCGACCCAGCATTTTTCCTTCACGAACACAATCTTCTGTAGCCATAATGGTCAACGAATAATTTTGCTGCTTTTCACGGTCTAGTGGGGCTTTTGTGGATATTACATGTCTGATGGGATCAACCATGAATAAGTTTGTTGAATTATTAATGTCAGGAACTATGAAATAGCAAACTGGTACGGATTCTTGCTCCTCTTCATCTAAATCATCTCTGTCGATGGTTTTTGGCAACTCGACCGACTCAGTTGATCCTGGCAAATTCTCTGTGAATCGTATCAAATTTTGATTAGGGGAATTCCTACAAAGTTGAAGAGGAATGCTGAAACAATTTTCAGAGGAGCACTTACCCGTAAACTGAACCAAGAATTTTTCAAGCATGAATTGTGGAGTAAAATCGTCAACATTCTTTACAAATATTGTTAAATCCAAATCAGATGATAATGGCGTTGGAGTTCCAAGGTCGTATGCCTCCACTCGAATCTGAATCAACAATTTGTGTATTAGCAAGATCCGTGTAATTTATTCACGGATCTTACGTAACTTACGTGATAAAGTTTTTGCTCTTCGCGGTCCAAAGCTCTTGCCAGCGAAATTACGCCTGTAGTTGGATTAATTGCAAATGTCTCCCAATGTCCAGATAGATCTTCCCTGAAGCGATAGCGCACAACACCTTTAAGGAATAAACGTTTCTCAAATTATTTCTCGGTTGGGAATTGAAATGAATGGCAAAGTTTCCGAACCATTATTTCCAATATCGGAATCCAGAGCCCGAACCTGCGTGATGCTAGAACCGATGGTAGTATTCTAAATATTCGAATTGGCAATTAGTGAATTTCACGGTTTAACCGTAGGCAGAAGAAGTAAATATATGTTGAGCACACTAATCCCCGACTCATTCTTACCTCTGGCACTCTGATAGTAAAATTTTGGAAGTTGATAAACAGCGGGCGGTGGTCGTTATAGTCGCTAACGCACACCTTCAAATCTGTTGTAGCTACATTTGGTGGAGCACCGCCATCCTGAGCCTGGAATAATTGTAAATTAGTAAAGGATCCGGCGACCTGTGACATAATTTGATGAAATTTACCTCAATCACAAGAGTGTAATTCCCGTAAAACCCTTTCAAGGATCTTGCAGGTAAAACTTTAGCAGAATTTTTTCCCTGCTCAAGTTTAAAAAGGTTGAGTGCATTTCCACCACGTATTTTAAATGAAATCCATGCATTTGGACTATTAGGGTCGTCTCTATCTGTCGCACTAATTGTTGTTATGATGTCTTCGTGAAACTCAGTAATTGAAACGCAACCGTTTCCAAGTTCCGTGTCGGATTTTAAGAATTGAGGTGAGTGGTCGTTTCGATCGAGCAGTCTGACCGAAACCTGCTTGAATGCGTTTCGGCTTTCACCGCTTGAGTATCCGTACCGGTAATTGTCCCACGCCTGTACCACTAATGAATAGACTGGTGTTTCTTCACGGTCCAAATTTTCTGCAATCCTCACTATACCTGAGTCTGGGTCTATCGTAAACTTTCCCTGAAATTGTCATTGCAAACTATGAATTTTGTAGTTATGAAAGTAATCATCCAATTTTTTAAAACGAAATCTCACCATGGAAGATTTTCGATCCAAAAGATAAGTGACTTTTCCATATTCCCCTGCATCAGCATCTGTTGCTTCTAATTTTGCAACAACTGTTCCAACGGGCGCATCTTCTGGTATGGTAAGATTTGCAAAATCGGACGCCCATATTGGGTTGTTGTCATTCAAGTCCAATACGCGCACAAACACGTCAGCTACTGCGCTTCGTTTACTTGGGACGGTTCCAGAATCTTCGGCCATCACTGTAAAATTAATCCAGTCTCGGAATTCTCTATCAATTTTGGAAACCACTTCAATCACTCCAGAGTCGGGATCGATTTCCAGTGGGAATTTTAGTCTTTCGATATCGTCCTGCCTTGGAAGCAATGAATAGTGGATATTTCTTTCGACATCAGCGTCTTCAGCTAAAACCACGAGTACTGCTGTTCCAGGCTTTGAGTTCTCCGGCACCGAAGCAATGTAGGGATTTTTTGTAAATTTCGGGTTAACATCGTTTTCATCAAGAATGGTCAATAGGAGCACTGCGGTTGCAACCTGTCGTCCTGTTTCAGCTGCCAGGTCTTCGACGGTCAAGGCAAGCTTAATGATCTCCATCTTTTCTCGGTCGATTTCGCCAGCTACTTTCAGGACACCGTCATACGTTTGCAATTCCACCAAGGTTGAAAGTTGGACACCTTTTACAATACGGCCTAGTTCGTTTCTTGCTTCAGACTTGTTGAAATCTATTCCGTATCTTAGTACTGGTTTGTGGTCTGGATCAACTGCTCGAACTTGTGCAATGTACGTGCCCTTTGGGGAATTTTCCGAAATCTTGGCATGGTAAACCCCACCAACCCCTTGCTCACTTTCAATTTCGTTAAAAACAAATCTGGGAGGCTTATTGTTCACCTGTTCATAAACAACAATAGTAGTAAAGTTCGTCATCACACATTTTGTAAACTTTTAAAGAACTAGCCTTACATCATTGATCGTAATATTAACAACAGCCGGACTTTCGCTTCTCTGCCCCCCACCGTCTAGGGCGAAGATTTCAAGAATGTGCGATGTCTTGAGGTTGTAATCTAAAGTGGCACCAGGAGCCAAGCGAACAATTCCCAACTCAGGATCGATGATAAACTTGTCTTCAGCGCCTCGCTCAATTCGATAAAATACTCGATTGAATGGTAACGATCCATCGCCGTCGGCAGCCTCAACCTTTTTGTTTAGGAATAAGTTTAGCATATTTACCAAAAGCTTATTTTAAACTTCATAGTGTTGAAAAGGACTACCTTTAGTATTTGAGTTCCAGCCGCAGTGTCTTCCCGAATTACTCGATCGTACGAGGATTTAATGAAAATGGGAGCGTGGTCGTTTTGATCATGCACAAATATTGTGACGGGTGCCAATGCAAATCTTGGTGGAGTACCCAAATCGTTAGCTCGCACTGTTTTTAATAATATATAAAATTATTTTTTATATTGTTAGAATTAGGTCTCAGAATTGTTATTTGGATTTATTAAGGTCTAGTGGATGTCTTAGTTTGTTAAAGTAATCCGACTATGAAATCTGCAACACCTTCCAAAAACGGCATTACTTACCAGTGAAGTTGACGCGCTTTACGTTGCTACGATTACTTTGCTGTCGCATTGAAGGAATGCTTTCAAAGTCTAGAGGTATGGCTATTCGAACAATTCCGGATAGTTTTTCGATTTCAAAATGTCTGTCTTCATTACCAGCTACGATTGAATAATGGACTTCACTGTTCGCTGAATCTATCAGAATGAAATTTTGTTTGAGTGTGAACCACAATGCAACTGAATCAAATTGCAATTTCAATGTATTTAGTACTTGGTTGATCATTGTCTCTTGCTTGACATCTCAGTGGGGATACAAATTCATATTCATTTTCAAACGCACGCCCTTCATATCTTGACACAGTAAAAGTCGGACTTTCATCGTTGGAATCGAGAAGGTTAATTATTAGTTGAACTGTGTTCCTGTAAAATTACACAGTTCAATAAACATTTCAATCTGTATCAGTGTAACAAACACTAGATGTTAACCTGTTCCCACGACCAGCGTTGTCTCGTGCTTCGACAGTCAAATAAAATATCGGACTAGTTTCTCTATCCAATGAGGAGTTTTCGGTTTGTTTGACTGTTATCACGCCCGAGATTGGGTCAAGATTGAGTCTGTAAAAATATGAGCCGGTGAATATAATAGCAAAAGCATATCCACACTATTAAGTCAACAAAGTTGTTTGGATCATTTTTATTCGTCAATCAGTGTGTGTTTTGTCAATTAACAGAACCCTTCTCAGATGATGCTGGATTGGAAGTGGAACTTGGTAATTCTAATACTCACTCATTGGCGATGGATCCGGTGAGAGAAGTGTAGCGGATCCCTTCAGTTCCAAAAAGACCGGAATCCTTATCTGATGCTCGTACCCTTGCAACGGTACTTCCTGCTGGAGAATTTTCTAAAACACTAGTTTCGTAAACATCCTGGTCAAAGGTTGGTGAGTTATCGTTCGCATCTCTCAGGAAAACCGTAATTGGAACCGAAGAGCTTTTCTCTCCGCTAATCTCTGCCACGACCAATGTGAAGTTGATTACTAGAAATTAAAATTAGCGTAACTTGCTTGATACTGTATTTTTACAAAGGTTTACACAGTACTAAATTGTTAAGAGAGTTGCAAAACTTGTGTTGTCCTTTTACCTTTAAGTTTTTCGAAATCCAGACGTGATGGATTTTTGACTCGAATCAGAAATGACACTAGATTTATTCCTTGCGAAGGAGTCACTTCAAATACACCACCATCGCCTTGAGTGTACAGTCGGAATGTTCCATTTAATCCCTGAATTTTAAATGATGTTTAAATTTTATGCTATTCAAGTGATTTATGCTCATTTTATTTGTGCACCATGTTGATTGTATTACCATGTCTAGGTCAAAACATTCTGGAACGGCATCTCCGAGAAATGTAACTGAAAATAGTAACACTTGAGCATATAAATAAAAATACAAAATTCAGTAAATATATTTCTTGGTGTCGGGTTCGGATTGCTTTTGGTGAACGTAGTAGGGCTGATATTTATCGGATTATTGAGGAAAGTCGAATAGGTTGAATGTGTTGGAGCGATTTGTTTCTCATCACAAGCGTAAGGGCTGGGGATTATTTTGTGCAATATCGAGTGCGCGAGGATGACGGTGAAGCTTGGGATCGAATTCGAACTTTTGTGATCAGCATTGATTTGTTAGATTTTAACATTTTCCAAGTAATGCAAATTCAGAAATATACCTGGAGCATCAACTGGAGAGTTTTCCATTATCTCTGCAACATAACTTTTGTCCCTGCATTTTGGCGATTCGTCGTTCACTGAATTAAAGATAATAGTTTTTGTATGATAATGATATGTTCTAGTTTTGCTCATAGATTGGTTTGATTGTAAGGCTAACCGTCATTCAAGATAACTGTAACCTCTGTGCTGACTTGTGGTTTGTTGGCGGATTTGGTTTGCTCCGTTGCCTTTAATTTTCAGAACAATTTGTTGAGTTCAATTTCAAGATTTCCTTACAAGAGCTTTCTCAAAAACCTTTGCCATTTGCTCTGTCTACAATTCATATTACAGTAACCGCAAACTCTCATTAACTAACCACAATTTGAAGAATGTAAGACCCGCCGCTAGCATCTTCTCTATCTAACAAAGATTTTGTGTAAACAATTCCACTCAAACTGTCTACTCCAAATAATTCATTCCGGTTTAGAAGGGAGTACGAAATCTTATTGTTTACTCCGAGATCCCCGTCTCTCGCTCGAACTGTTCGTAAAATCAAATTAAAATAAAAATTAGACTACCACATTATTTAATTTACAGAAAAATTTAATTTCCTAAGAACCATCCATATCCTTATCCGTTGTGCATACGCATACCTTGGAGAACAAACGTTCCTTTCGGTACATCTTCTCTGAGTCTTGTAACGGGTTGGACGGAAATGAACTCAGGGGGCGAATCTTCCAAATCCTCCACTTGGACCACGATTGCAGCAGTGGCAGTATTGATCTAATTCATATAATTTTAAGCCGCATTAGACAATGCAAAAATACAGGGCGCCGGTTTGAGAAATGAGTGGGTCTTAGCAAAATATTTCATTGTGGTGAAAAAGTCTTTGCCTTAAGGATTTGGGTTAGAGTTGAACTTCTTACCTGACCAGTATTTGCTCTGTCTACAGCAAGCACGTGAACCTGGTACAAGAATTTTTTCTCGTAGTCAAGCGGTCTGAGTAGCCTTAATATGCCTTGGCCATTACTCGTACTTATGCCAAATAGGTCTTCATCACCTGGCTCTGTTTGCAGTCGGTACACAACCTATAGGATTTCAAAGTTGCAATCATGTAAATATTTATTTGCAGTTTTTTCAGAGAAAGTTATGAGCTAAAGCTGTGGCACATAATGTTAGCCCACAAAACACAATCGCGTGTAAGCTGGAAAACGATATGAAATCTACCTGACCAAAAGGACCCTCGTCAAGATCTTTAGCTTCCAAAGTGGTCAACACCTTGGGTACTTGACTATTCTCAGGCACAGTGATAGTTGATTGATATGGACTGAAAATTGGAGTATTGTCATTGGTATCTATCACGAGAATCAGCAAGCTCTGCGTGACGAAACTTCCTTCAGAAAGCCTTCCATCAGTCAAGGTGACTACTAGCATGTATTCGTCTTCCAACTACAAACCGATTAAGGCATCAGAACATATTTATCCTCAGTTCATTTAAACAATTTAGAAATCATTAGAGCTAACGCAATCTCTGTGTGTAACATTCAACATTTTCTACCGAAGAGTCGGAATGAAGGACTAAATTGAACAATCGTTGCAAAACAGATTCGACCTACGCGAAACTTGCACACAAACTGCAGGATTGTCGTGAACCTATAAAAATCCCATGGAATTAAAAGGAATGTCTTGCAATTGAGTTTCAGCTTGGGAAATCTACGAGGACAATCTTTTCTCATCTGCCAGAGACTGCATATACTAAAGGCGCTAACAGAGCTTCTCGTGGTGCACTTTGTAATGCATTGTTAGACTCCATGAGGAATCATTGTGAAATTCTATTTTCATTTGTTCTATACGAAAGCATGTGTGGTTTTCCCCTGGGAACTGACATTTTTGGAGTGATCGTTACTCTGCAAGGCCTTAGAAAAATACCGGTGTGAAGGGTTGCGATTTTAATTGGAAAGACCTTGTGTTGAAGTTCATTTACGTTGCTCCACACAGTCATAAATGTCTGAAGATGTTCTTTCAGGTTCAATAATCCTGAACTTTTGGTTTTCGAGATAATTAAATCATTAATTCCAAAAACTACAATATAAAGCTACCTCACGATCAAGTTCTTTCTTCAAGTATACGTTGGCCTCGTCGGTTCCCAAATTTTCAATCCTCAGAAGTTCATTGGCAATCTGACCTCTTAGGCCAAATGTGAGAGGGTCATTATCAAAGTCTAGCCTGTAAAGTAAAAAATTTAACATTTTGGTCGTTACCACATCGATTTCTCAAATTATATCAAAATTACTGGTGGCATTAGATTTTAAAATTGAGTAGTAAAAATACCCTTTGAGTCGATATATGAGAGATCCGACGGGTGTTTCTTTTCCTTCTTTCAACCTCAGAACGATTTCACTTTGACCTTCGCTGAGAACAAACTGTGGTGGTCTATTGGCATTTGTGAGTGGCACGAGTGATACACTCGATAGTATAACTAAAAATGTGGCTACACTACTAAATATGGCATTTTTGAAGGGTAACTTTCTACGATCGCCGAGTTTTCGGGATGTGGTCCGGCTTAATAGTTCCCCGAGGCTGGCATGTGCAAATTCTATCATTCTTGTAATCATGTTGATTGACAATATCTCGACTGACTCATCTAAAAAGAGGAACCCAAAAAATAGAATTAATAAATTGGATTTTGCAGATTTGACATGTCTAACTTAATCGGTCAAGTTGTTGTACATTATTATTTACTTCTACTAAAAATACACAAGCCGGCCATAATGGTCGCCGTACGATAGATGAGTTCATTATTCCGACAACTGATGGCAATGTAAACAATGTCATGGCTTGTTTGAGTTCAGCGATTTTGAAATCCATTGTAAAGAAATAAATCCTGAAATGCAGTTCAGTTAAACAAATTTACTCTTATGTCAAGTCCGCCATCAAATTTCATCACGAATACACGGTTAAAGATAATGGCTTGCATGCACGCGAGCAAATACTTTACATTTTTTCGAACAGGAAAGAACAGTTCTCATCGCACCTCGACCGTGAAAATTTGTCTTTAGTTCCTAAAGACGCGATGTTTTTTAAAAAAATACATGGACAGAATGCAGTTGATTCATCAAATGAACAATTTGAAGTGTGCTCTGGCAAAATTAATGTTTGAGTTGAAGAATGTGATGACAGGTCGGTTCACAAAAGGCAGTCAATCGTTCTTCTCACGCTGGATGGATTGGTTTGAATCATATAGTAAATCGAGTTGGATTTGAAATTGAATACAATATTTTTAATGGTTAGTTTTTTCCAAACCATGACTTATCTGGTTTCATAAATCTCGAATTTTGTTTTGTGAATAGAAGAAACATTCTTTTATTGTTTCAGTTAAAAATCAAGCATGCGAAGTCCATAAAATGGTACAGCGTAATTTTATGTGATTGTTCCAACTTTTTGGGAGCAATTTTCAGACGATAAAGGCAGAATTTTGCGTGTCTTGGATGAGTGGTGATTGTCAGTAGTTTGTCTAACACTGGACTGGTCACGCCAATCATAATTTCTCACATTAATTATTTGAGATGAAGCAAAATAACTGGAAGTCTAGTAATTTATGAGCTGAGTAATCATCTGAAACAGGTTTCACGCATTACTACACCTAATAAAGACAGACTCTTCTTTTTATTGATCTCTAATTGAACTTGGCCTGTAGTTCGGAGTTCCTCAAGTGTTAAGCCAAAATGAAATAAAAAATAATACTAGCACGCATCATTTAAACTCCATTCCATTGCACCTGCAATTCCAGACAGAGAGATCAAAGACTTTTACTTTCATGTCTTTGCTACTTCCTTGAATTTTACTGCATAGTTCAATTTTTGTACAAGTTTAAAAAAAATGCTTATGTTGTGGTATTTGTGCTTCTTGCTCACCACTCTGGGTTTAGTGTTATCTCAATAAATTCGAATTAGATTGCACCTACAAGTTATGAATGTTATGATTATGACATCCGAATGCAATCATTCGG
>JAQGCM010001521.1:0-14930 GCA_034699705.1 Hymenaphorura dentifera | reverse complement strand
AGTTTTAAGTTTTCTGAGGTCAGTGCATGTGGTAATACATGAAAAAAAATATGAGAGCTCTGGAGAGAATTAACATATGTTGCGGTTCCCTTGTTAGATCTCCTAATATCCACAGCCAAGATACCTTGATAACGGTGTATATCAGGTAGTGGCGTGCTCAATTAATGAAAAATTCGTTTTTCGTCTGGTGTCCAAAAATGTATGGGATCAAATGGGAAGTTTGGACAGCAGTTTTGTTGACTTTGCATATCAACAGACGAATAAAATTTTGCAAACGAAAATAATTTTGCAGTCGTCTACTGTTGAAATTGCGGGTTTATTTCTGAACCAACTTTTATTCGGAAATTACGTTATCTTTTGTCAATTGTCTTCGGGAGGTATTTTTTTACGACCCTTGGGTAAAATATCCAGTCAATTTGTCAGCGAGCAATTAATGCACTGGAAAAGCTGCATTTTTGTTCAGTTCAATGAAGCATGACACTACCTGTGCTGTCGGGGTTGTTTCAAATACCTTGCCCATACCTTCTAAGGTAGCATCTGCTCAGCAAATATTGTACGATACAAAACGGTTACGATTATTGGGACCACGTCAATCTAATTCTTCAAATTACATATTGCAGCCGCATGAAGTTCGCAACTCAAGAGGGTCGGCAGAACAGCACCCTTGCATCGAACTCATGAAACGATATATTGCATTGGAATCCGGATCAACTTTAGTAAAACTGTTAGAACCATCAAATCAAATTAATTACACAACCGGAATTCTAATTGCAATTATAATGTAGATTTTTCTTATATGGATTAAAATTCTGCCACTTACACGAAACTACGATTGGTTGAAGTGTGATTTATTGATCATTGTCAAGCAAAATTTATACAAATACTGTAAATCTAATAACCCTATCCCTGGATTGGGCTAATAGATTTACGGTGTTTACGTGACATGAATTAGGCATAAGAAAATTTACTCCGAACAAGCAAAGCCTCCTTTCATAAGTTAGAATTGGGCTTTGAAGATGCAGAGTAAATGAGAATTTGAAGCAACTAGCAACCAGTGAAAGATCACACGAAATTTTAATTCACTGCATAGAGCGCAAACAAAACTAACCATGAATATCTACAAAAAAAAATTAAATGCCCGAAATTTTAGTCAGTACAGCAGAGGACTGTGCAAGTCTTTTGTAAGAAGATCAAAGTAGTAGTCCCATTTTGAGTGACTTTGGAGAATTAACCTGTCAGCCGTGGCAGTGACAATTGCAAAAAAAATTGCATAGATTATGTGAAGTGTTAAAACAATTGGGAATGAACAATTCGCTTTGATGCTGACTGGCTGACAACGAAATATTTTTATGGTTTCATTTCATTACATGTTCAGCATGACATAAACCTTCAAGAAAAGAAAGTTATGGATACTTCAAACGGCCCATTAAGTCCATTTGCGTCTATTGATGAAAATTGACTGAACTTACAACAATTGCCAATTTGAATTTTAAAAGTACGGCATTGTTTTCAATTTCGCATTAAACTCGAGGTCAAGATTCTGAGCTGTCGATCTGCTGACGATCATATTTAGTGTGATCGTGTCTGCTCTGTAGAAAAAGAATTAGAGAAAAATGGCAAAATTTGTCACATATTATTTGGCAATGCTCTTCTTCATTTTCATAAGCTCATCTACAGCAAGTGAACCTGGGCCTGACCCATCACCATTTGGAGAAGATGACAACGACCTGGACATCACCACTGTAAGCCTTATGCCAAGCCAGCAAGCAGAAATAAATCGCACTTTGAACACTTTTTATTTGACAATTTTGTTTACTGATCAGCAAGCTCCTGGGAATATAACTGCTGGCAATGCCAACAACGCTACCCAAAATCAAACAATTACAAAGCAATCTGCGGCTCCGATTGTTGGACAGGAACACAAAATGTTGTCGACTATAAAAAGAATTTCTCCATTCGCAATTCCATCTCAGAATTGCAGCGAGGAACGGGAATGCAAAGCTGCCTGTGGTTCTCGAGCTGATGATTCACAATGTGATGACCAACGTGGAAATTGTCTTTGCTTGCATCCATACGTTAGTAAAGTATTTGTGCGAACATTTGATAAAAATCTACGAAAAGGTGGTTAATATATTTATGGTTGAAAACTTAGGGACCTCCGAAAAGATGCCGAAACGCAGGACATTCGGAGGAACCCTGCTCCTCAATCTGCGGGAGGAAAGTTTCACAAATCTGCTTCACGGATTTCGGAAATTTCTGTGCTTGTTTCTTCAGAAATTGATCCAAAGTTTAGATTTGGCCACGAATGAAGAACTTCGAGCTAACTTTTTTTCCATATAAATTCGATATCACTAATAACATTATATAAAATGACAGTGACGCTGTGAATAAAATTTAAGGTTATAAATAATCCAAATTGGTTCGATTTGATTTTCTTCATTGAAGTTTAAATCGCAAGCAAAAATATTCAGAGCAATCCTACATTCCTAATCCCGCAGAAATTCCAACAATGACTGGAAATTGTAATTTGTACCAATTGCGCTGCACTGTCCACGGCATTATAGAAATTCTATTACAGCGAAAAATTACAAATTGCAATGTGTCAATGTGTGGTTTCTACAAACTAATCGCCTGCAAAAATGCATTTTCGTCTGTCGGCTGCATTGAACGGAAGTAACTACAGCGGACTTCTATTCCATATTTCGACAGGGTTTCATACAATAATTTCACTTCGGTGCAAAATTATCGAAATGAGATGGGACCCCGCTAGAGCAATAACAACGCACAAGTGAGCTTTAGCAGTAAAATCTACCACTATTTTACATTTTGCATCGAAATATTTCAACAAAAGTGTTCGAAATAAAAAAGAACTCTAAGCCTTGGCACTATATTTAATCACGAAAATTAACTTTTTAAGAGAACTTGTGGATTTTCTGAAATGAGACTTTTATTTTGTTTTGTATTTTGACCTTTACATTATTTCTAGGTCAAATTAAGCAATCATTTGATTGAAGAATAGGTTATACAGAAGAAGCATAATGAAGAAATGCCAGATATCTGCATAATGAAGAAATGCCAGGATTTTGAATATTTAAAATTTGTTCGGCTCCTGAACCCATCAAAATTGAAAGTGATCCTTCACAAAAATAGAGCAGTTTTTTTTGACAAAGTGCTCGAAATAAGAAAACTAAGAGTAGACATTATGTTTCATCACGAAAATTAACCTTTTAAGAGCCCTGTTGATTTTTAGAAATGAGACTTTGACTGTCTTGTATTTTGACCTAGAAATTAATTCTTCGTCAATTTGAGCAGTCGGTTCAAAGAATATTGAAAAATGCAAAATGCCAAACTCAGCATTGTGGAATTTTTTAATAGCCATTCTTGTTAATTACTTCTGAATAGAGTTCCAGAGAGTTCTTGAGAAAAAACGACATGGAATAGTTTGAGCCACTCGCAGCTCGCAGCAGAATGTCTAAACGATTGGGAACATTTCGGCTTGCTGGCTTGCGACTTATTTTAATTGATGAACTGTACGCAATGCAATCTCAGCGGTTATTATTCGACTAGACTCTGGACAGACTTTATCACATTATTTTATTTTTTGGTTTTGAATTTGTAGAGTTGGATCAATGTCAATATTTAATTTACGGTCTCGTCCTCGCACTCAGTGACAGCGCCAAAAGGCCCTGTAAAATGTCTAATCTTTCATCTTTCTTGACTCAACTGTCTGCGTCTCTACGTATACTTTGGAGACAAATTCTGTATTTTAATTTTCTGATGTAAATGCGAATGCTAGCCGAGCCACCAAGTTACATACTAAACAACACAAACTTGACCCAAACTTTTTTTTTAGTTAGCTATAACTGGATATAAAATAAAAATGTACCGGAGGCAATACAATTAGGGATAACACAAACTTATTAATCAAATTGTAAATTAGTGGGAAAGAATTTACGGTTTGGTAGGCATACAGAAGAGGACAACTACGTAGTGCCTACTGACTGACTACTGACTACTGACTGACTGAGTTAATTAATTATTAGGTATTAGTTTTATCATACGAAATGCAAAAGCAATAGAATAAATGCCAGTCACTTATACGCCAACAACGTTTGAAAAGTATGAATCCATAATAATATTCTGACTGACTCAAATTATTTTTCCCTAGCAGAATCAGAATATGCAAACCAAAAAACCCAAAGCTGTCTAAATATCAAGATTTCTCAAAAACCCAGGGAACTAATATTAATTTTTTTTTGAATACTAAGAAACCTTATATATGATAAGGAGTACGAATGTAATTGTGACAGTCAACGGTGTCGTTTGCTTCAAGTAAATTCATTTAATGCGTGAATGCGTCGCACTTTTGAATTGCAAATCCGAGAATCAGATTAATTATCAATCATCAGATTATATAGTCCCTAACGAAATTGATTGATTACAGTTTCTGGGCAATCAGATAAAAGAAATCTAAAATAAGCCCAGGCTCATAATACTAACTGTAACAATGTAAATGAAATGTAATGCAAAAATGCAGTTGAGCAGAGCCCCAAGTAAGATGCTGAAGTTCAATTACCTCAATTACCAGTTAACTTGATTATTAAGTTCAAGAGTAAAATAAGTAAATAATTTACATCGTTGACAGCACAGCAAAGATAAAAACAAAAATTTATGTATCGAGATAAGGTCATTCATTTTCATTCCCAGCAAAGGTTATTATAGCGATTCGAATGAGACGATTGACGAGAAGAGTGAGTGGAATTTTCTGCAGCCGGGGGCGAGAGACGCGACGCTAAGAAGACTTGGACGAGTCAGTCAGTCAAGTTCTCGATCAGTTGTGTTGGAGTATCGCATTCGATTGTTGCCGTCGTCGTCGTGCGGTATTGTTGGTTCCTGGTTCGGTTTGCATTTTTCTTGCAGAAAGCGCATATTAGTTGTCTTCCAGGCGGAATTGGAAACTGAAGCTCGGGAAATTTTGGCAATCAGGTCGGAAAGTCGGTTCGGTTCAATTAAAACAAACTTTGAAATCCAACGCTCTCGTCACGTCAATCAATCAGTCAGTCGAGAAGTCAGAAGAAGACACGCAAAGAACATAGCCATGGCGGTAACTAGAACTCTAATAGAATAAATTTATACAGCTAATTCATTTCATTTACCATGCACTATTGTTGCCTGATATTTTTTTATTTCTTATTATTGTTGTTTGCTATTATGCTATTTCTGTTTTGCTTATCTTGTTGTACGCCCGAAAGAGTCGTAGAGTCGTAGCTTTCATGTGTTTATGCTTTGCGACTTTGCGCTATTTCAGGTCAGATTTGTAGTTCGTAAAATTAACCAATTTTGCGCAGTAATTTGCGCAGCTCTGACACTGACAAGGGCTCTTCAATTATTCAGAAATTGAAAAGGCCAGTATGTTTTGAACGTTCAATACATTACAATAGTTAATGATATTAATTAACTTGGTAAATTCTACAGAGTGGAAACGCTATTGGGGGCGGTGACCTTGGTCAGGATAAAAGTGGAGGTCAAGACCAGAAGAACTGTCCAGTCTGTGACCAGCCTGGCACTGTTCCATGCCCATCCTGCAAAGATGTTTTGTACTGCAGCGAAGGTCATAAGCAGGAAGACAGGACATCAGGCTATCACAAGGATTCTTGTCAAAAATGGCAAGAGGTCAAAGTTAAGTCAAAGTATGGTGGGTCTTCAATCCAATTCAAAGCCAAGAGAGACTTTGATCCTGAACTAGGACCTGAAGCAAAACTCTTTGAACGCCGCATCATTTTAGTCATTCCAAGGACATTGACAGACATGGAAAAAAAAATGATTGCACTCAAACTCAAGCTCAAGTATTCTGACGAGTTAATGACAAAAAGTATTGTTCCCTGTCTGGGGTGCTATCAGGCATGCCCTTACTGGCTCGGTAACCTGGATGAGGACCAAAGCCAATCCCGTGGGTGGCCGGAAAATGAATGCACTGGGTGTAAGTGGCCGGTTCATAACGAAATCTGCCGGCAGGTCAGCTAAATTTCATTGTTGTGAGATCACCATGTTGTCGGTACACGGTATAGTAATAATCCAATTTAATATTTGCAGGAACATGAAGCTGAGTGCCATATTTTGGAGAGAGTGAATTTCACAAGTTACAGTTTGCATCCGGAAGTTTTCCTGCTGATTGGGGTTCTCCGTGCTGTTCTCCTCAAGAAAACCAATCGTCAGGATTTCGATAAACTCTTCCGAATGCCACACAAGGCCGGGATACCACCAATTATTTTCAACGAAGACCAGAAATTCACTGAAGCCGACAACTTATTTCAAAACAATCTTGAGATAGCTAAACGTTTCATTACCCGAGATTGCAAACTCGACTGTTCTGAGGAAGAAGTGGTAAAGTTGTACCGAATTCTATGGTCAAATTCATTCTTGTGCAACGATACTACTCATGTGCGTTCAAACCCAAGGTAAGTTTCCAGTGTTGTCCCTACGTTGCGTTTAAGACTAGATATTGCTATTATTGCTCAAAATCAAGACTGTTGACCTCTGCCTAGGTTCTGCCACTTGATCTTTGACGGATCTCAAGGAAGAGTGCTGCCTCACAGCTGCAAGCCAAATTTGGATGTTTGCGTTCGGCCAGGTCTTATATCGGCTACTTTCAAGGTCATTGCGCCGATCAAGGCTGGAGACTGCTTAACAATTGACTATGATTCCTTGGCGGCTGGGCAATGTCAATACAAGGGCGTGATCTCCAGACAAATGTTCATACAAATAAATTGTTGGGCAGACCCTTGCCGTTGCCCAAGATGTGCATGCCCGAGTGAGGATAAGACTTACTTTTCGGCCCTCAAGTGCCCTGGCCCTAAAGATACTAAAGAAGAGTAAAACACAATATTAATTGAAAGTTTTGGTTGGTTTCCGTGTAAATTACTATCCAGTGTTATTTTGAAATCTATAGTTCTTTTTCTTTGTGCCCCCAGGTGTATCGGATATTTGCTTCCAAAAGACCCGAACAGCATCAAACAGGGGTCTAAGTGGCGTTGCAATAATGGGTCTGACAAGTACAACTCGGAATTGCAAACCTTTACTCGTCTCTGTGAAACAGAAAAAACCTTGTTGGACGTGGAAAGCGACATTGTTATCCCTGTACGTCAAGCCATCAATAAAAGACTTGACAAGCCTCCATACGATTTATCCAAGATGCGCAAAACAATCTCTGGATTGTCAGGTTCCTCCTTGCATCCTCACCATCACGTGATCCTCGCTGGCCTCATCCAGGTCATCATGCCAGCTTCTTTGAAAATTCTTGACCCAAGCAAGTACTACAATCCAAAGACTAAGGAAATCAAGCCAAAGTTCAAATTCCACAAAGAGTACAAAGAAGACTTGGGCCAAATTTTGAGAAGCATTGAACGAATTTTACCAGGAAGAATTGGGTTTCTGCGAGCCTGTTTTGAGCTCACCTACGTTGTCTTGCAGTTGAGCAAATTGTGCGAAGAAATCACAACGCTCAAACGGAAAGACGAAGTTGTGGACTTTCTCACAAATAAAAGTAGCGAGTTGCAGAAGTTTGAGACGGACGTGAATGTCAATCTTGGAATTATGAAAGGTGATCCGATGTTGAAACGTGACTATTTCTTTGTTACAAAATGCGAACTTGTCTTCCGTCTCCACGTCCAGCTCTTCCAAAATGCTGCAATGTCGAAGGGACTGACTCGTACGGATTTGCCAGGGAAATACGGCAATGTGGATTGGAAGAATTACATTGCAGAGAAGCATGCTCAATGCTTTCCTGAATGAAGTATGATTTTGTACAGATTGTACGTAATTTTAAACTTTTTTAACCTTTTTTTCAACGTTTTCAACATTTTATCCCTCGATTAGAATGTGCTCTCGTTTTACCATTTTAATTTTTACTCTTGAACTGAGGGTTATACGTTATACTAAAGTACTAAACTGGGCATAATACATTATTTTATTACATTTTCTCACCTGTCACCAGCAATAAGGAACCGATCAGCCGGATTACGGTGAATAATTCCTGTAAATAATTCACTGTGTAAAGTGTGAAGTGTGGATTTTAGGACAATTTAATTTCATCAAACTGCTCTACAGAACTTTACAATGGGTGTCACATAGTTGTATTATTTATTATATTTCTATTTATTTATACTTGTTATGACTATGACTAGGTTCAGTCCTTATTTCCTTCCTTAAATTACTGCATGTATTCGACAATCCGTGTACATTCTAGGATGTTAATACACTGCTATAAGAAAGCACGAAGTATGCTAAAAAAAAACCATTTCAGAGCTAGTTTTCAATTAATCATTGATTCATCTAACAAAAGTTATGGTAAATAGCCAAATTCCATCAGACTCATAGCCCACACTTAACCGCAAATGGAATCGACGAATGAGATTTTCAAATTGGTTCGCACTACTCCACCGCACGACTCGGCTGAGCTTGTAGTGTCTTGACTCTTGACCTTCTTACGGATGGGGAAAGTAGATGTATTTCCTCAAAGTTTATTTAACGTTAATTGGAGAATTTTGTCTAATTTGTCAGCTTCAGATGACAAAATCGAATAGAATCCAAGTCTCTCTACTAGAATGCTGGCCAGTTTTGCGTCAGACGGTTTGGCTACGCCGCTTTAACAAACTCCTCTACGTTTTGGACCTCATCTCATCTCATTCAGTCACTAAATTAGCATAACAATGTCGTTAGCATCCAATGAAGCCACTTAAATATGTAAGCGTAGAGTTTAACTTGTACAATTTTCTTTCCCTTCTGGTGTTGTGGTAGGAACACTTCATTTTAGCCTTGCTTCAATTCGGTATGATTATGGCCACTTTCTTCTGCAGTTTTTTGTGACAATTTGAGGAATCCAATCGTCGGCTGCTTCTGCAAAATGTTATTGCAGTCTGCTTGAATTGCAAATTTGATTCTAAGAGTTTATGCTGGCCCAGCATTGCTGGGTGGGTCTCTCACAACTGTGAAACATTAAAAAGACTCAAACTTCAGTCTCTGGATATTTTTACTTTCTCAGTCTTTCTCCATGCAATGGGTAGGATGGTTTCCAGAAAAAAATGCGCGGAGAGCAGGGATTAGTTGAGTGATATTTATAACGTGCCGGGTTCTCTTAATAGTACGCTGGTTTCCAATGAATTTTAGTACTGAAAATTTGAATAAGTTAGAGAAACACAAATTTGTCAAGCTTATTTAGACAGAGGTGCTCTTGGTTAGCGAACACTACATATCTGTTGGTCGAGAGAAATTTTAATACTTATGCATATTCATTCGAAAGCTATGGTTGCATAATACAGTTTTATCTGTTTCGAGTTGGTGCCGACGAATCGAAAGGTTGCAAAGGACTGGAAGTTTTAATATCAAGGCCCAAGGCAAGGCCAATGCGGAGTAGAGATTACAAATCAAACAAAGTAATTTAGAAAAAGGCTACTAAAGATCACCAAATGTATCTGAACTTTGAACAGGTTGCCCGTTGATTCATTCATGAGATTATGAATTTATGGAATGCCGAGAGAAATTATTCCTTCGAAACGCAGTGTAGTCGTTGCTGTCCGGCGGCGGCTTTACGTGCAAAAATTGGAAAATTCTTGCCTTGTGCACAGTTCATTTCGCAAGTTGTTGGGTTAAATATTTTTTGTTGCCCAATTTTGTGGTTTTGATCACTTTGGTTTCAATTTTTTGATTAGAAAAGTATGCCGGAATTTGCAAAATTGCATTTCAAATTTGATATAATTTTGGGAAAAGTACTTTTACATTGCTCATCTTTTAAGCTTTTTGCTCAGCCACGGTTGCCGTTGAACTCTTCTGGTGGCGATAATTCTGGTCTAAATTTTGCAAGTTCTGATGGCGTTTTCGAGTATATTGAGTAATTTGAATTTCTGTAAAATATTACAGACAATCCTGTGTAAATTTATGCGAGCAGGTAATTCTTACTTAAGTAGCAAAGTGGCTTGTATCTTAATTTTGCCATTCACTGATTGAGCTGTGCAATTTCCGAAACAAAATCTGTAGTTTCTGTTACACTATTCCGGCATTCAAACACCAGACATCCCAACAACTTCAAGTCGAAAGGAGTCACAAACACACAAATTGGAGGATGTCCGGCATTCTCTGCTAGTCAGTGTGGTTTTCATTTCCCGAATTTGTGCATCAAATCCTACGAACGGGAGCAGTCGCCATGCCCATGCCATGCAGCTGGAGTTGGAGCCAAGTCAAGTGGTGTATGAAATTCACTCTTGCTCTCGCATCAACTATTTTGCCCAACGTCCCAAACAAATATTGTCATTGAACCCAAAATCTACAATAATCTCCACTCCAATGCACAATAATTGTGTGAAAGTGAAAGTCACGAGTCTAGTTTCTAGTGGGTTCTAGAATTTTGACCAGCCCACTTGAGTTCAGTCTCCACTACAAAATCCAGACCCAATGCAAAGAATCGCAATTTATAGCATCAAATTTTGATATTGTCGTCCAGCCTTTTATCTACTCTACTCTACTTATACTTTTGTCATATTTTAGATTCTTTTGCCGATTCTTCACACTTTGCACGTTTTTTCGTTCAGATCAGGACATGTAGTACAGGATTCCCAAATTTTCGTCTCATCTTTCTCAAAAGAATCATCTTCTTCAAATCTATCAAAAAATTAAACAGAAAATCAATAATTCGGCACAAGTGCTAGGCTACCCGAGTGCTATTCTCCGGTGCTTTCCCGCAATCCGCGGCGTCAATAAAATTAAAGACAACTCGAATTTCCCATGTGGTTCAACTTTCAGTCCTAGTTGAACAATGGGCAAGACAACATGCCTTTGCTTTCTCCAGAATTGAGTGTCCAATCCAAAAGTGTTCATTCAATTTCACTAAATTGTCCTTAGATTTTTGTTCGGACAATCTAGGAAAAGCAAACCGATCCATAGTGTGCTATTATCAGCCAATCTATACAAAAAAGTCCACATATTGTTGTTCCTGTTAATTCTGAAACAATCGCAACCTTATCACAGCTTGTGCGGCTAGGAATTGATATTTGGAGAAAGTCAGTGACCGATTTGGACGTCAAATTCATAGCTTCTTGAACAGTACAGAACGGTAAGAACAATTTGCAATTCTTTCAACAAATCGCCAGCATTTTACAGCAATCTTAGAAAGATTTGAAGTTTAGCATTAGGAGTAGCTGAAGAAGGATTTGGTACAATGAATTCCACCTTAGATTGTGGGTGAAAGTTTGAGGGTAGGTTGTCTATGTGCGTGATTTGTAGGTTTTTCAAGGGCTTTGTAAGAGTGTTTCAAGAGTTTTCCAAATCACTTAAGAGGATTAAGTACTTTGCTCCTTGTTTTAGACTCATAGCCACATCCACAACCGAGCCCTGGCATGGTGTGAAATGGTTATAGAAAATGCTGCTACAAACACTACATAGCTACTTCTTTCTTGTCGGGGGTTCTTGCATCGAAATTGCAAAAAAAAATCTTATGTTTGTACTTTAGCCCAACACACCCATAATTCGAAGCTCAGTTTTACTACATTTCTTCAAAATTTTTACTAGACATGGATAAAACCGTTTAAGCTTAGCTTCTAGCCATATGGAAATACGGTGAAGAAATTTGCAGCAAAATTTCGTTTTTCAAATTCTCTAATCTCTTGGAAGTATTGGACATTTTGCTTTGGCCTTAGTGTCGTGACTTGTTCGAAACTCAGATTGGTCACATTGTTCAAAGTCCTTAGTCTGGGCCCCGGTGCAATTTTTCCAATTTTTGAGCAAACGAAAGGCCCGTTGCATTTTGCATGTCAATAAATGCATTCTGATATTGTGTCGAATTGTATGTGACACTCCCTTTTTTATTCACACCCAAATCAATTATAAATGTGAGGTTCACAGCTCAGACAGTGAGAGTTGAGTGTGTTCATGCTCATGGCTCGAAGGGAAAATAAAACAGCAGAAGACGCGCTGGGTCGGGTGCCGGGCCCGGTAGTGAAAGGTGAGAAGTCAAATCCACTTGTCAAACCAGTTTGTGGAATAAATGTATGTACTGCTCTCGGCTGAGCTCACCTCAAGTGGCAGCGGGCTTGGCTTGGCTCTGATCGTAACAAAGGGGACTTGTGGGCAGAAGAAGCACAGCAGAAGCAGAATGTGATTTTCTTTCTTTTTTATTAAATTGCGAACGTTCTCTACTGCAGGCTTGGTTGGTTCGGTTGCCTCCAGAAAAGCTAAAGCCAAGGCACTTGAGTGATTTGATTCATCGCCGCCAGCTTTCCCTTGCCTTGCCTTGCCACCTATGAGACCTATGTATGTTTAGGTACACATTCCTCAGTAAGTACGTACGTACGTAGCGTACACAGTAATCTTCACAAATTGCTTCTTCCAATCCGAGACTCAACCACTTTGCTTCAGTTTATAATAATGCATTGTGTGTTTCCTTCCAGAGCTTCCGTTATCCTGATCCGTAGTAGCTTGGATCCCATTGATCCCATGCATTCATTCACTCCAAGACTTACGAGTACTTGACATATGTGAATATATGATGTGCTTTCTAAAAACACCTCGGTTCGGAGTATTTACAATCTTCTTGGCGGTTCTGCAATCTACACATGGCTATTCATTCACACTTAAAAGTAATCATAAAATGGAACACGTAATTTTAATTTGTTGACTCCTGAAAAGAACTGAACTTGAGCTTGGCTGTGCGATCTATTCTATAAAACTGCCATTGTACGGATTCACAATCGGAACATAAAGGTGCCCAGTTCACCCTTTGAACATGCTTTACCCGTGTGGGAAAGCAATCTGACAGTGACAGATTTAGGGAGCCGTGTCACAGAACTAACACATAGCAGTGCTCCAATTCGGATCAGGTTTGGGACGTTTCGACTTTCGAGATATGAGTTATAAGGTTGGTGATCATCCCATACCAAAGAAATTGAGTCCGGATGTGATATTTTCAGCACAAGTCGGGCAGTCCGATCAGGCCAGGCACTGATATCAAATCAAAGTGTCTTAACGTCCTGCTACTGTCTTGTTTTGCTCAAACGTATTCTACTGCATTCCTTCCTGCTTTTCTCTTGAGACTTTGAACTTTCATCGTTGCCTTCCAAATCCAAAGTGTCAGATTCAGCAGTTTGTTTGTTTGGGAGCAATGGTGCGGAGCAGACCCAACCAATTCATTTTTGATTTGGTATTTGGTCGTTCGGTCGGTCATTGCTTCGCTTCGTTCTTGACTTGGCTGGGCTTGGTTTGAACCAATTTTTTAACATTAAGCTGCTACTAGTAAGAGGAGTGTGCATTGTAGGAGTAATTTTGTACTACGTTCTGTTCTCGCTTGACGAGTTTATTGATTTTCGCAAAAAACATTTTGCTAAAGGAATGTCTGTCTTGTTGTTGGGTCTCATCGGAAGTACAATGCAACGCAATATACACAGCAGTGCAGTCAGTATACATCGCATCCCATCGGTGCTGGGTGATAAAGACTCCGGCGGGTATTGCACTTGACTGTAGCCAGCACAAGCAGGAGTCTAGCTCAAGCTCAAGCACACAATGATAAAGCTGTATCGGTCGCATCGCGTCGCTTTTAGAAATACGGTCGCAGTTTAGAAAATGGGTTTCCTGTTCAAGTCACTTGAGTTTTCCTCTTAACTGCCGTTCGTCTCGCTCGTTGCCTTTCCCCAAGCTAAAGCGTTCACTTCAACTTCAACCCTTTCGTCACAGGGTTTCTCAACCAATTCCAAAAAAGAACGCGTCGAAGTAAAATATTAACAATGACAACGATAACAATGCTTCAGTTTATTCCTGTGAAATAGTTCACACAGCCAAAACCCTGCTCTGCTTCCATCTCCACATCCTTCTTGACACATTCCTAGTCAGCATTCCTTCCGATAAGTCCGATATACGCATGCCAACCGATCTCATACATCTCCTCGTCCTCATCCTTTCCATTTTCGCCAAACACAATGTTAGAGAAACGCCAAAGTGGATAACCCACAGTGGCCTAGACAACGGTTATTTATTGTTATCCTATGTGCAGCTTACATAGTGGGTCCACTAGCCGATTTTGGCCAAGACAGTTCCACGGGACGGGACTGTTGATTTTGACCCAGGGTGGCAACCGTATAAAAATTACGATTTTTGAAGTACCCGTTTCTGGACACGAAATCGAACTCTGCATTCAGTTCTGAGGAAAACGAGTGGTTATAATTTTTCTAGCGAATGATAGAACCAAAGTTATTCGACTTTTTTGAAAAAGTTCAGTTTTGTACCTAACAAAATATAGACTACCAATCAGAATTTCAACAACAGTTCGTTCATTTGAACTTGAATTGCCCAAGATTTATTGCAAATGGCAAACTATTTAAGTATTTACATAGTTGGTTGGTTTGGTGGAAAACATTATTTAATTACATAAACTCAATTGAATTCAAACTTAGACAGTAAGCAAAAAAGAACGTGAACTACCACTAAATTATTTAGAACTCTATTCACATTCTGACTCATCATCAGGCTTATCAGTTAAACTCTGCAATAGCAGCTCAAGCTTCTCTTCACCATCAGCATCTCGAATCGAATAATCGCTTTCATTATCTGTGGCCTTATGAACGCCACTTTTCTTCCATTTTCTAAATTTCTCCTGTTGGGTGAACTTCTTGTCTTCACTTTGCTTATTCAGGTGAGTGATACGAATCATGGTCCGCGTTTTGCTATAGAAATTGATTAGATTAGCGGGTACGTCTTTATAGTTTTTCTTCAAAAATGAAGCAAGTCGTTTGACAACGTTCGGATCCTTGTTAATTTTTCCTGAGGGATGAAATACCGCAAAGTATTCTTCGAACTTAGCAAAATATGACATCCAAAGATTTGAAGGTTCTATAAGTCCTCCATCAGACAAAATTCGAACCCACAAAGCATTCTTGTCAGAAAATTCGGCA
>JAQGCM010001520.1:0-14932 GCA_034699705.1 Hymenaphorura dentifera | reverse complement strand
ACTCCGCACTCCAAAAAAGTCTTGCCTTCGCACTCGCCTTCGCACTCCGCACTCCCGGAGTGCGGACAACTATGGATTGGGATCTTATTAACTTAAAGAAAATAACAAGAATGAAGTTCAAATCTGTGAAAGACAGCGGATTGAGTTTGGAATTCGACGTTCACTTTAGGGCAGGGTCCGATCAGTCCGGTGAGTCCGGTGTCCGGTCTAGTAAGCTTGCAACTTATAATTTTGAATGGCAGTTTTGTGAAATTGAAAACGTTGGATATCGGATTTGCATTTTGCAAAAAAGCATAAACATGTAAATTAGTGCAAATTTCCAAACTGCAAGCGTTCATCATCTCCGTGGCAGGTCAGAAATGCACTGCAATGTAATGCAACAATGCAAGCTACAATAAATTATTGCTAATATAAATATTAAATATACAAATTTCCATTTCACGTCAAAATTTTGCAAACTATAGCAAGTTCGCATTGCACTTGTAGTTGTAGTTTGCAAACTACTTTTGCAAAGTTCAACTTGGAATTGCATTGGAAACTGCACTTGCAGCCAATGATTTGTTTTTGCAACTGCAAGGTTGAATAGGGATACTGCAAGACTGTCATGCACACTTGCAATACTTGCAAAGTGGTCGATCTGGCGATGAAAGAGCTGCTTGCTGCTGCTGAGTTGTCCAAATGCTCCAGTCCAAGAGTCCAACACATGCCAAGATTGGACTGGCTTGGCAAAAGTGCGCGTAAATTCATAGTTTTTATCTCACCTCTGCTTCTTCGTCGGCCTGCCTGTCTGCTTTGCTTGTGTCGTGTCGGTCCTCCCTACAATCTTGTCAACTTGTCGCTCAAATTTCAATTTCACTCAATCCCATCTTTTGTGAGGTGTCAACTGTCAACAATCAGTGTCAGTGGCCAGCACTTCGTCAACTCCTCATCCCTTAAGTGGCCAGTTAGTGGAGGTGAGGTGAGTAAAATTAATTAGACTTTGGTCCTAAAAAATCTTTGCCCATACCGGCACAGCGGCACCGGCAGCCGGTCCGGTCACACGTCACGTCATCCCATCCTTAGACCACAACAGGACCACACGCACCCGGTGTATGCGGTGGTCCTCGTTGGTAGTAGTGACAGCGCCGTTCCGCTGCGGTAGTGTAATTAATTTAATTCAATCTTCTAATGTACTCAACAGTATTTGGTATTATTTGTGTTCGTTCACAGACAGACAGACTCAATTATTCTGGACTAATTCATTGGGGTATCATTTTCATTTGTAGATTGTGAAGGAAGAGTGGGCCGGTGAAAATGACGGTGAAACTAATGAAGAACAGGAGTGGGGTGGAGGTGTCATCTTTTCAGAAATATGAAACTTTACTCAAAATAACTATTCTTTCTCTAGGAGCTCTTCTATGTAAGTTATATTTTGGTCGGACTATTGCCCTACGCCTGATATTATTTTTTTTTTGGATTAAGGCCTTTCGCGGACTGATTTTGACGATGATATTTTTTATTTGTTTTCTAGCTTTCTCAACAAGGTTATTTTCAGTTCTCCGCTATGAGAGCGTCATCCATGAGTTCGATCCGTACTTTAACTATAGGACGACAAAGTTCCTCACGGAGGAGGGCTACTATGCATTCCATAACTGGTTCGATGAGTCAGCCTGGTACCCACTTGGAAGAATCATTGGTGAGATTTTTGAAATTTCTTTTACAAATAAGGAGCTGACTGATTGTGACAAAAGTAACAAGTTGAAAAAATTATTGGTTTGATGCTATAGGTGGAACAATTTTCCCGGGGTTGATGATGACTTCTGCAGTCTTTCATCAAGTCTTAAATTTTTTCAACTTTACCATTGACATTCGAAATGTTTGTGTGTTTTTGGCTCCACTATTCTCCAGCTTTACAACTATTGTTACATACTTACTGACGAAAGAGCTAAAGGTAAGTTTGGGTAAATCCACCTATGAATTTGGTAGATCTGAGTGGACGAATTTATAAAAAAATGTTTACTTAGGATGAGGGAGCCGGACTCACTGCTGCAGTCATGATTGCTATTGTACCAGGCTACATTTCACGGTCTGTGGCAGGATCGTACGACAACGAAGGAATTGCTATATTCTGCATGCTGCTGACTTATTACACTTGGTTGAAAGCAGTCAAATCCGGCTCAATCTGTTGGGCGTCAATTTCAGCTTTGGCATACTTCTACATGGTACGCACCTTTTTATTGTCGGAAATCATTGGAACATGTCAAATAGTCAAATCAGTCAAATGTCAGACTTTGGAATTTTGTACATTTATTTTTTTCCAGGTCTCATCATGGGGTGGCTATGTTTTCTTAATCAACTTGATTCCCCTTCATGTGTTAACCCTGATGATCACTGGACGATTTTCTCATCGAATTTATGTTTCATACAGTACACTGTATTGCATCGGAACAGTTCTTAGTATGCAGATCCCATTTGTCGGTTTTCAACCTGTTCAAAGTTCTGAACATATGCTGGTAATTCTACTTACTACTTGCAATTAAGTTATATTATATTCGTACCTGTAGGTTGAAAATTTTATTTTGCTCTTCAAAGGCATTTGGAGTATTTGGACTTTGCCAAATAATAGCATTCCTTGACTACCTGAAATCAAAGCTGACCCAAGAGCAATTTGACGTTCTATTTCAAGCACTATTTACTTTCGCTGGTGCTGTTGTAGTGCTTGCAGCATCTATCCTGATGATCACTGGTTGGTACAATAATTTGAGATTCGGTCATTTGTGTTTCGAACTTATTAACTATTTACTTACCAACCCGTGGAATCTGAACAGGTAAAATATCTCCTTGGACGGGAAGATTCTACTCGTTGCTGGATCCGTCCTACGCCAAGAATAACATTCCAATCATTGCATCTGTGTCTGAACATCAGCCGACAGCCTGGAGTTCATTCTACTTTGACCTTCAGCTTTTAGTCTTTCTGTTTCCGGTCGGACTTTACTATTGTTTCAGCAATTTGACAGATTCCAATATATTCATTATTCTCTACGGGGTCACAAGTATTTATTTTGCTGTAAGTTTTGCTTTCTCAATTTTCTTCTAAAACACTCGAACCATTTTTCTGCACTTAAAAGTAAAAGAGACGTTTGTTTTACAGGGTGTGATGGTCAGACTTATGCTAGTCTTAGCCCCAGTTATGTGTATTCTGGGAGGAATTGCAGTGTCTGCTTTGTTTGGAAAATACATGAAAGACTTGGACACGAGCGGTGGAGGAAGCAGCGGCAGTGGGGGTAGCGGAATCAGTAAAAATCCGGAAAAGAAAGGTCCTTCTAAAGCAAAGGATTCAGGACACTCAAAAAAGAGCGAGGTAAATACGTTTTCCAGTTTTTTTATTCAGTTGGTCAAATTTATGCTTTGGAACTGAAATGCCAAGGTATTTAGCACTTAACAATATTGTTCGAAATGTCTAGATTTCCATGGCATTTGTTGCGATGCTGTCATTCTTCCTGGTGATGTACGCTTTTCATTGCACTTGGGTAACTTCAGAAGCGTACAGCAGTCCGAGTATCGTTCTGTCTGCACGCTCGTACGACGGATCACTTATAATTTTTGACGATTTCCGTGAAGCATACTACTGGCTGAGAATGAATACACCACCGGTACGAGTTTCTGTTCACTATCATGACTAAGACTTCATCAGATTTACTCAATCTCTTAAACTGTTGATTTTGATTGTAGGACGCAAAAATAATGTCTTGGTGGGATTACGGCTATCAAATAACGGCCATGGCGAATCGGACAATTTTAGTTGACAACAACACGTGGAACAATACACACATTTCGAGAGTTGGACAAGCCATGGCAAGTTCCGAGGAGAAAGCCTATGAAATTATGAGAGAATTGGACGTGGATTACGTACTGGTCATTTTTGGAGGACTCACTGGTTACTCATCTGACGGTGGGAAACGTTTTCATTTTTCACGACATTTGGTAGCAGTATGGTATTCTCTTTTATTTGTGATTTCAATTTTTCATTTTTTACAGACATTAACAAATTCCTTTGGATGGTTCGAATCGGTGGGAGCACAGAGCACGGAGCTCATATAAAAGAAACCGACTATTACAGTCCAAGCGGTGAGTTCCGCATTGATCGTGAAGGCTCTTCAACAATGTTGAACTGTCTCATGTACAAATTGTGTTACTACCGATTTGGACAAATGTACACGGAAGGCGGTAAACCGAGTGGGTATGATCGTGTGCGAAGTGCTGAGATTGGACATAAAGATTTTGAGTTGAATGTATTAGAAGAATCTTACACGACAGAGCATTGGTTGGTTCGCATCTATAAAGTTAAAGACTTACACAATCGGGGGGCTCCGATGTAAACAAAAAAGAAAATTCTATAAAAATATTAGGTGGAGGGATGTTATTGTATGGTGATACCTCTTGACTTTATGCATGCATGTGAATGTCCAATGATTGTCAAACTCGATTTTCATGGAGTTTTTCATTCTCATACAAAATTGGAGTTTATTATTGCACCTTTGCTGCACCTGTTATTGTTATTCTTTAATAATATTTAATATATTTTATTTCTTTGTTTTCCCTTGACTTAGATAATTCTTGGTTATTTTTTTCCTTTCCAACAACATAAATTTATTACTGAACGTGGAAAGTGTAATTGAATTTGGCCTTAAAAGAGCCAATTCGCTAACTGAATGAAATGACTGTTGAATAAAGTATTTGGAATGGGAAGACTAAAAAAATATGTTTAGATTTCTGCGGTTTTTGTTATTTCGCAAGAGAAATTAATAATTCCGAATTCGATGCGTCGCATCTCGCAGTCGCAGGAACGCAACGAGTTGAGCATTAATCAAAACCACAACAGATAAAAAAAAATTGATGAATTAACGCATTTCTAATCTTTATTCGTTCAAATAAACTTAGCGATCTCCGCTACGATACCAATTTACCAATTCGGAACGGCTTCTAGCTGGATGACTGGATGGTAAAATTGTAATCTATTTTTCGCTTATGTACGTACGAATGCAAAAAATAGTGCAATGACATTTAGAGGGAGCTAGGGTCTCACACTTTTCATGAGATTATTGCGTCATTCAGTTGTCAGTTGGAATTTTGGCTTCAGCGGGATAAAGGAGTCAGTCGAATCCTCGTATTTTCGTCCTCAGTCCTCAACAGCAAGCGAAAGTCGAAAAGTGTAGTCAAAGTGTCTGGAGTCTCTGGAGCCCAATTTATGGAAGAAACTAACGAATCCAATCATGGAGGAAAAACCTGCGAACTTTGCAACAGCGTTGCTCTTCTTCGGTGTAACTGGTGCCGAAAAGTAAATTATTGTACCAGAGAACATCAAAAGAAGCATTGGAAACAGCACAAGTCAGAATGCATGTGCGTCAAATTATCAGTGATGGGCAATCCTCGGGATCCAAAGGTCAAGGAATACTATTCCCTTGTTGCGCTCAGAGATATTCGTGAAGGAGAAATTGTCCTCAAGGAGAATGCCATTGTCCAGTTACCGTTTATGTCTGAGAACTTCCAAGTGGAAAGTGGAATGGTAAGTGCTCAGTATAAATCTATAAATAAAAGAGTTGCTCCAGCAAAACTTGGGTTTTTAATACTATTTTTCGTCAAATCTCTCTTATAGTGATTATGTATGAGACCGTATCTAAATTCATTCAAATTTACATATTAATTTTTTCCAGAATGAATCGACAATGTGTGTCAGCTGTCAAAAGCTTTTCACAAGCAGGAATACGGCTAGGAAAGATCTTCTCAAATTCATTAAAGGCGAAGTTTCCAATTGCCCGACTTGCAAGCTATCAATGTGTTCGATGGAATGTTCTCTCAAGGAATTGCATAGTTTTGAATGTCAAATACTTCTTCGGGGAAAACAAGTTCGGGATGAAACACAAATGATGGACGTTTGGCAAGAACCGTACAAATTAAATCTTCTCATTTGTCTTCTTCGACTCATCAATGTTCGACGTCACTCTGCTGAAAAATGGAATGCCGTACTTCAACTTCTCAGTAAATGTGAAAAAGACCCAAAAATTGCATTTTGTATTGAACAGAACGATGACGTTATACGGGTTGTAACCTCACTCCTAAAAGTCAATGATTCAAGCCGAACTCAGGAATCAATTTACAAAGAAGTGCTGGAAGTCGCCATTGTCGGTTATCCAGTTATGTTGCAGAGGAGTTTCTTTGCTGTCCCAGACATGCACATCTTCGGGTAATCTAAATTCTAATTCCATTATATTGTTCAGTATAAAACCAATTGTTTCATTTGAAATTGATCAATATTCTTAAAATTTTAGCACGGGGAACTTGTACGAATTGGCTGGTTACATTAGGCACTGCTGTATTCCAAATGCGACAAGTGTCATCAGTGAGGATGGACGGGTTGTTGTCAAAGCAGCAATCGACATAAAGAAAGATGGTGAGGTTACTCTTATTCGTCAAGGGTTTGAAAGCGTATTCCCTCCACTCGAAGCTCTACAAATGCGTTTGTTTGAGACTAATTTCTATAATTGCTACTGCAAATTCTGCAATCCGACGGCTTGTGAGGTTGTTCGCCAAGTAAATGCTGTAAGATGCTCGAAGTGTTCGCAGGGATATTTGGAAGCACCCTTGAAGTTTCTTGACAATGGAGATTATGGACCGAAGTGGAAATGTAATAGTTGCAATAACAAAAGAACGAGTTTATCAATCTTGGAGGACTTAAAAAGAAATGGAGAACAATACCAGTAAGTTTTAGTTTTACCGATTCTCGATCAATGATTAAACGACTCAGTAATCCAATTAATCACCATACCTAAGACCTAATGCTCTGTTTGATTCCAAGGTTTCTGTTGAACCGACTCGTTGCTCGTGACGGCTCTGTCTTCAAAGATATCGAAGTGTTCCAGGAAAAACTGAGAAGAAATTACCACCCGATTCACTACCTCACTCTAAACTGTAAGGTTGCGCACACCACTGTTCAGGACATGGTCCTTCGAATGAGTTCGTCCTCCTTGATTAGGGCGTACAATTACCATCGTGAACTGTTGACTATATATGAAACAATAGCTCCTGGACAAAATTTCGCTCGTGGTAAGAATGAACACTATAAATTAGAATATCACTTTTCTTCAGCTTTGACCCGAATGACGAGTTCTAGAAATTGTGAGTTCGTCATCTCACCACCAGCGTTCCTATTTGATTCGATCGAAGTAATACAAACCAGCTTGATTAAATTTGAACAGGTGAAGTATTTTTCAATGCTCATCGGATTTGTGAGCTCCACTTGCTACGAACTATCCTGAGGGCGGGGCCCGAAGAACGACCCTGGGATCTCAAATCTGTTCAAACTATTTGGAAAGAACTTCATTTCTATATAAAAGAAAGCAAAGAGATTTTGGCGTGGAGAAAAGAGTTGACAATGATACAATGCCACAAGACAATTATTTCGTGCCTGGAGCGCCACTCTGGATACACAAAAGATGCCCCATTTCAAACTTGTTTCTCTCCTAAAGAACTCAAGCTTAATTTGGCAGGGAAGGCTTCATTGGGCTATGACGATGGAACATTTAATTTGCCAGGCAACGAAATGGGTAATATGCCTGTAGCAGTTAGGGATGCATTGATGGAAAGACTTGGGCAAATGACTTGCCCAACCGACTCTGATTTTGATGTTACTAATGCTGACGACCAATCAACATTGACAAAACTTACTAATTTTTTTCATTTTATGAATATTGTTGACATGACCGTGGATGATTAATGTGTTGTTCGTTGGTTTGCTTTCGGACCTAATATTTATATTAGAATTAAGCTCTACTTCTTTGACCATTGTAAAACTGATTACATTTCCAATTCCATATGAGACTTTTGATCTTTTCAAAATAAAACTATATAGATTTGTTAATTTGAAATTACAAGTTAGAATACGAACTAAGGTAAATCTCTGCTGCTCGGCGTCAATATTCAGCATCGGATGAATCCGATCATAGCATTTTTAGTTTGTTTTGGTTTATCCTCTTGCGTTTAATTTAAACAAAGCTATTGAATTGAAGTATCCATAAATCGAAAAATTGAGATAAGTAGTTGAATAAAATATTTTGTCACATTGCTATATTCTCTACGAGTTTTACTTGTCCCCTTACAAATGACACAACAACAATCTGCGTGTTCGTAAAATTGTAATTTTTAAGCTAACTCTGAGCAAGCAGTTAAGAATTTGTGGGTTC
The DNA here is from genome assembly GCA_034699705.1 of Hymenaphorura dentifera. Lineage (NCBI taxonomy): Eukaryota > Metazoa > Arthropoda > Collembola > Poduromorpha > Onychiuridae > Hymenaphorura > Hymenaphorura dentifera. The sequence continues at coordinate 6,713 of JAQGCM010001520.1, read as the reverse complement.
TTAAGAACGCCCTTTGTGACAACGTTTCTTGCGCCGATTCACTTTCACCACGACTGGTTCCTTTTCTTTGCATTTTTGCTTAGCTTTTTTAGCTTTAGGCCTACTACTTTTGCGGTGGCGAGAATGAGAACATTTTGATTTCTTCTGTTTCTTTTTTCGATGTCCACACTTGGAGCGAGTTCGCCGAGAAGTCGACGGTGATGAATCGGATATTAAATCGCATTTTTGCTTAGCTTTTTTAGCTTTAGGCCTACTACTTTTGCGGTGGCGAGAATGAGAACATTTTGATTTCTTCTGTTTCTTTTTTCGATGTCCACACTTGGAGCGAGTTCTCCGAGAAGTCGACGGTGATGAATCGGATATTAAATCGCTGCAATCAGAAACAGGAGAGCTCTCACGACTACGACTACTACTTTTACTCTTGTGACGCTTTCCATTTTCTCTGTGGTCACAAGTGTGGAATATTTTAGTATCTTTGCAAAGACTACGCCTCCGACTGTGACTTCGGCACTTCCTGAGCCTGTCATGGAAAGGTTCAAACGCTTGCCTTACAGCAAGTATAGCCTCGACTGGCGTCACTGTCGAACAATTATGTCGGTTTGGTGACAAACACTGGAAATTTGGATGAGGATGAAGAGGACAATTTGGACAATAATGTTGGCAGAAAAGTCCTGGTTGCGGTTGTGGTACTACTTTTTCAGAAGCTAATTTGCAAATTGCTTTTGGAATATGAATGACCAAGCATACATCCCCCGTTTCGGACGAATGAAAGTGAATTTTGCTTTCTTCTTGATTAGTTGTATTAGTAGTCGGGTTAGTTTGGTTTTCTTGTAGAATTTCCTTGTTGCTATTCTGGCCAATGTGGTGCTCATCAAGAGATCTTAGCTCTTCAGGCATAATTTGTGATGTGTTATCTTGGTGAACAAAATGAGCATTGATTTCGTTATCAGCCTCTGACTCTATAGTCAACGAACTGCAACAAGGGCAATAGTCCTGAAAAAAAAATGGACAAGATTTTGGACAGATTCCGAAAATTCCGATTGATGACCTTCGAGGGGTTGCTATTGATAAGTTCGATTCTTCCTTGGGCGGCGAAGAGCTCAGAGTCGTCGGAGGCAGTTCTTGGTTCTCATCAGATTTATTATTCTTGTTTGCAAAACCGTGCAGCGTTTTCATAAATTTATCCAGAGGATTTGACAAGAGTGAACGAAGAGATTTGATCCTAAAATATTTGTATTTGGGATTTTAGATTTAATTTATTTGAATCAATTTTTCTTTCTAGAACGTAGGCAGGCGAGGAGTCAAGTTTTTCTACAGAGTATTCAATATTCTAAACGATTTAAAGATTATTACAATTCCGAGTTGTTCTTATGAAGTCCTTCTGTTCCGATGTTCTCAGACATATTCTAGCTTAAAAATTCCAAACTGAAAGTTCAACAAATGGTACAGGTTTTCAAGATCACCGTTTGATTTGTTGCACGTTGCAGTTGCAAGAGAGAGTCGTTATCGACGGTGTTTATTTCGTCTTAATTAACTTCACTTCAAATTTTAGGGCACCTATTTTAGTATGTTTGTGATTTTCAATTCAGTTTTCAGATTTAGGTTAGGTCAGTTAGGTTATGCAGGGAAGGGAGTAGCATTTGTTGATTTTAAAGATTCGACAAAAGTTTTCTTATTCTTGACCTGTTTGTTTCCAGAGGGAATCGGAAATTGTTCACCAAAGATTAAGCAGACTCGCCAACTAGTAGTTGAAGTAATTTTTACTACTTTTTGTATTTGCTGTGTACTTGTACAAGATGGGTCCTCCAAAGTTCGATTTGATTTATATGGGTTTGCAAGCTTTCCACAATTCAAATATTTAGTTCTGTTGGCAACCAATAAGGGACAACTTTGGAGCATTCAACTCAAGGTTAGGACCAAGGAGAATTCACTTTTTTGCTAGGTGATTGATCTATCAGGAGGTCTCGTAACTAGAGTAGTTACGGAAAAGTCCATTTTTTCCACTTTTGAGCAAAAGTTAAGGATGCCTTAGCAACAATCAAAAAATTAGAAATTAAATTTTAAATCTCCATGCCTCCCCAACAAAAATGGCATGGAGATATAACATGGGATGACGTCTGCCAAGCGTAATGTTGAAGCGCCATAAGCGTCATCCAGTCCGAAAAAAGTTGTTATTTTTTTGTTTATGGTAGATACGAGACCTCCTGTCCTGATAGATCAATCACCTAGCATTACGTGAATTTAAGTCCTTGGTTAGGACTTAAATACGACGCATTTTTGCGAAAGATAGAATCAGGAAGGTTTGTAGGTTGCACATTTTAATTGCCAAAATAATTTTTTTTACTGATCAATGACAGCCAAACAATTTTATAACTCGTGTGTACATTGTAGTAATGCCGTATTTAGGCCAAGGTTGAATACAATTTTTTATTCAATTGAAATCTACGAGCCCTTCATTTTCTATATAATTGAAGAATTTCACGATGTCGCTAGCGTGAATTACAGGTGCTTCAAAAGCACCAAAATGGCCACTCTCGGCTTTCGTGAAATGTACGAGCTGTGGCAATTTATCTAAAAGTACCCATTTGGCTGGTAATGCCCAAAGTTCGTTTTTATTATGCAAACACCCAGTCGGGACTTTCACCGGTGCGCTGAAACGAATTCAAGAAATGATTATGAATCTATAACATCCATCATTCGTCCTCGGACTTCCAAATTTACAAATTATCAAATACTTGTTAAATCTCCAGTCCCTTTGCGCGAAACGAAAGCCTTCCGCATAAAGACGCATGGAAGATGTGATAGAATTTGTGATCCAATAAACCATTACATTGTCCAACAATTCATCCAACTCAAAACGAGAAAGAAGTCCTCCGTTTGTTTCTGATCTGCCTTTGCTGTTAGTCCATATTGCGAATTTTTCCAAGACATGTGCTGCAAGACCACTTGGTGAATTGGATAAGGCCACACCTGAATTGAAAAAATTAAACAGCTGAAGCTGCACAGAGTGCAATGTATGGATGAATCGAGTTTGTTAGTTACAAGTATCAAGATAATAAAAGTGTTTCTGGCAATCAAAATAAATTGTCCTATTCAAATGCATACCTATTGTGTCAGGTTTAGTTGCTTGAATATGGTCATGGCCAGATTCTTCGACAATATTTGCAAAATAGTTACTAATTGGATACATTTGCTCCGCTTCATCCTGATCCATAAAAAGCGTCGGATATAAGGCGGCCAGGCCAACTCGAAGGAATCCACGCATGTGATTGATTATGCAAGTGTTTAGGTGTATTCCCTTTACACTAAATATTCGCAGAGTTAATTATTGTGTGATAAATTACAAACCCCTCTAATTTACAATCTATTGCTTACTGCTCTGGGTAAATTACGGCCATGTCGGTAGCTATACAGTAGCCCCAATCGATTCCATTAATGTAAAAATTATCGTGGCCAAGACGTTTCAGAAGTTTAACGAAAAGTTGTCCGATAGACGCAGGTTCAAGGCCGGGTCTGTGAGCTCTTTCCGAAAATCCATACCCTGGCAAAGATGGAATGATCAGCTGCAAAAAATACATAAGTTGACATAGCACAATTTGAATTAATTCTCCTAACAAAGATTCTGTTGCAATCTTTCCAAAAAAACAGACAATTTTACCTCGAAATTCATGTCGGACTCTTTCGGATCAGTCAACAAAGGAATGATTTTCTGAAACTCGACAAAACTTCCTGGCCATCCATGAAGCATAAGCAATGGCCTTGTTTTCTTGTACTTTTTCTGCCCAATACTTTTGATGTGCTGGAAATGAATCTCAATACCACTGATTGTAGTTTTAAATTGTGGATATTTATTCAGCTTTTTTTCCCTTGCTCGCCAGTCATACTTCGTCAACCAATGCTGTGTCACATTTTTTAGAAAATCGGTATTAAATCCGAATTGAAACCCGAGCCCTTCTAACGGTGGAATAAGCCGATTTCCATTCGGTGAAGTTTCAAGTGTGAGACGAGCTCTCAGATCGTCTAGCAAATCGTCGTCCACACTGATGGTAAATGATCGAACACTCTCGTCTTCTGTTTCATTTTCTGACGATTTTGGACCCCAAAATTGTTCTGTGAGTTCTGGGGCTTCCGTGTCCCTCAAATAATCGATGTAATATGAAATTTGCCAGGAATAGAAAGCTACTAGTCCGGCGATAATAACCGCTACAATCGTGCACTTTCCCATTTTATCTTCAGAATTCTATTCTACCAAAGAATGAGTTAGATTTCGATAATTGTATTTTTAACAGAAATACTAAACGGTGGTACTATTCAAGATTTGCAAGGAATTATTTGAAGTTTGACTGCAGCTGTAACCACTAAAGGAATTGATTCTAAACTAATTGTTAGGCCTTGACATTGTAGCAATTTATACTTTCTTTTATACAGTGCGGTGCTCTGAAATAAGGAAAAGAGTATTCGTAAGTTGTACACTTGTGCGCTCATGATCTGAAAACTAGGCTGAAATTTTTCACATCGTAAAATGTTATTTGTTCAATCAAGATTATAAGGCAACAAACTATGGGAAGCTTAATGTATGTTATATTCATTTAATTACTGATTTTAAGGAAGGGTTTAGGTCAAAAATTGCTGATGAATTTCATTTGTCGATTTCGAATTTGGTAGCCTCCAAAAAGTAATGGTTCATATTATTGCTAATGGCCAATTGATTTGGTATTTACTCCAACAAAAAGATCAAATGTGCTCATTTAATACGCGTGTACTCCTGTTGTACGTAATCACAGGTGAAGCGATTTTTGTTAACATTTTGTTAGACCCTTTTCCTCAGTATAATATGAAGAAATCGACAATACTGGACACTGCGCTGTGATCTCCGGAACTTGAAATGCTTACCAAATTAAAGTTTCTCTCTTGCTCTCTGGTCATATCTAAGCGAGAATTACCATTGCCGTTCTTTGAAGTTTTTGTTTCGCATAATTGTTAGTTTGTTAGGAGGAAAACTAGGAATATTGAATAACAACTGGTCGCGAAAGCAAAGTTGCGCAACAGCAACGTGGAGGTTTATGGTTGATAAAAATTCATTCAACCACACGCTACCGAGTTAAATCCCAAAGACCTTGAGAGCCTGTTGCGTTTTGCCAGAATAATGCAAGATTTTTGTACTCATCTTCGGTAACCATAAAAGTATACTGTCCTTGATTTGAGTCTCATTCTGAATTTAAGTTGGAGGCTTCTGTAAAATTTTATTTTCAATTTGTTCGAATTAATTGATTTAAGTTGTTTTACAATTCTGTTTTGCTCTTAAAATATGTTATTCCTTCTTTTTCAATATGATTGAAGAATTTGAGCATATCGTCGGCTAGCAGCTGTGGAATTTCAAATGCTGAGAAATGACCTCCTTTTTCCCCTTTGGTGTAGTGAACAATTTGTGGAAATTTGTCTTGAATTAGCCATTGTGACGATCCAACTATTTCGTGTGGACTCGCCAAGCATCCGGTTGGAACTTTAACTGGAGCACTAAAAGTAGTCAAGAAAACAACAAGTCATATTTCCCACATCCAGCATTTTATGCTTTTACCATAATTCCAAATAAAATCATTCAACTTTTCTAAACGTTTACTTGTCAAATCCAAGAGCTCTGTGTTTGGAACTGAAACTTTCCGAGTAGAGTCGAACAGATGAAGTGATTGAATTGGTGACCCAGTAAACCATAACGTTGTCCAGCAATTCGTCCAAATCATAGTAGGGGAGAAGTCCGCCATTCTTCTCTGATTTCCATTTTTGATTGGTCCAAGTAGAGAACTTTTCCAAAATGTAAGCAGCAAGTCCACTCGGTGAATTTGAGAGACCAACTCCTGAGAAGGCAAGAATAATGTACACGTTATAACTCAATTTAATAAAAAGTACTTTTATCTAAAAATTTATAATTTTGAATACCAACTGTATCCGGCTTGGTTGCCTGAATGTGACAGTAGCCCATTTCTTCAATTATAAACGAAAAAAAATTAGAGAGTGGATATATTCTGTCGGCTTCTTCTTGATCCATGACAAGAGTCGGATAAAGTGATGCCAATAATAGTCTGATATTTGAACGTGAATGCATGCTCGCACACATGTTCATGTGAACACCCATCACACTAGAAAAATTAAAATCCGTTAATGCTGGTATTTTCGAATTATTTTGATTAATTTCGTACAACAATCAAATTACTTCTTCGGGTAGAGAACGGTCATATCACTTGTAATTAGGCTACCTATGCATTAATCAAAATATACATCTTCCGTAGACTCCACTTATTTTAAAGTAGTTAGATTTTGCATACCCCAATCGCCGCCATGTGCGTAAAACTTATCATGTCCTAAGCGTTTCATGAGCTTTAAAAATATTTGTCCAATTTCTGATGTCGCGAGTCCAGTCTTATAAGCTCTTTCAGAAAATCCGTATCCAGGAAGGGAAGGAATAACCAGCTGAAATTGTATTGTAAATTATTGAGGTTTGCAAAACAGACCGTTCTTACACAATTGCAATTGTCCTTTTTTTTTTACCTCGAAATTGACATCAGAGTTTTTTGGGTCTACCAGCAAAGGAATGATTTTCTGGAACTCAACAAAACTTCCTGGCCATCCATGCAGCAAAAGCAATGGTCTTGTTGTCTTGTACTTTTTCTGTCCACTACTTTTGACATGTTGGAAATGAATTTCAATTCCAGCAA
>JAQGCM010001519.1:0-14951 GCA_034699705.1 Hymenaphorura dentifera | reverse complement strand
CAATAATGATGTGCTTTGTTGTGCTTGTGTTTTTCGAGTTCGGTCATATTTTGCAATTTGCAACCATTATTCTATTTCACAAATACATACTCACTCAGCCCTTATGTACCAATAAAAAGTCTGGCACTCACTTTAACAAGTCGAGGTACTTTAACTTTATAACTTTTAGACTTGGATGGTTGTTGGACTATGACATTAGGGCTAATACTTTTTTAACGGGACTTTGTTTCCTGAATCCATTAGGAGAATGGAGCGAGCAAGGGAATTTAGTTTTTTTTAAGTGACTTGTCGTGTTTTTTATTCTGATTATTATTCAAAGTCAGACCAACTTGGCCAACCCAAATCGTGCTTAGCTCGTGCTGAGACTCTGAACTTAGCTAGCTGGTTAGCAAATTTGAGCCAAATTACTAAGTTAAACATTGCAATGTGAAACTAGCAATTAAAATGACAGCGCATGGGTGTTTTAGTTGGGCAAAGTAAATTGTTTTGTTGCATTAATCAGAGCTACCGCACCGGTTGAATGAACTTTTCTCAAACGCAATTGGTTTTCAAAGATTTTGATTTTTTACCGAAATATTTGTTCCTCTTGATGAGTTTGTTGGTTTACCTAGCAAATTACGTAATGTTGTAATTGTGTGACCCAGCTGAGCTTGAGTGCCTGGCTGGTCCTTGATTGAATGTGTTGGAATTTTCCTAATAGATAACTTTTGATAGGAGTGGCCTTTTTGGCTTTGTCTTTCTCCGCGCATCTCATCTCATCTCACCTCACCTGTCTCCTCTAATAATGGTTTTCTTTAATCGTTTCTGTGGCCAACTTTGCATACGAATTAGTTCGTGATTGAGACAGAGGTGGGGGGTTAGGCTTAATCAACCTCCGCACGTAGTCCTCTAGAGAGTATCAACTCAGTTTTGAAGATAATTTTGTCCTCTTGCACCTTCCATTGACATTTTGAAGTTCGAGAAAGACAGATCGCTGGAGGAATCGCAAAGCAAAGGCTATTCGAGGATAATACATATTTGGGATTTCTTCAATCCAAATTTTAAACGACATCTCAAGTTCGACAATCTCTAAATCAATCATTGGATCGGAAAGTGATTTTGACTGATAGATTTAGAATGTTTTCAATTGCATCTTGATTGAGATATAAATGGTTTCGAAATGTTTGATTGGACAGATTGGAATGAATCGAATTGTGCAATTTAGGGGCTTTTCAAAGTGCAGACAAGTGAGGCAGCCATTTGGTATGGTGTATGCAAATGCTCGTGTGAAAATTATTCGGATATCCTGGAAAAATTTAGTGAGATGTTGTCGGTGCCGGTATGCTAGGGTTTTATCTAAAAAAAATTAGCTAGGTAAGTAAATTTTCAAACGATCCGTAAAACGCCTAAAACACCACGCACTCATTATTGCCCAACTAACTCCTAACTCATTGCAGTGTGCTCAGAGCAGAGACAGTAAACAGATTTAATTAGTTGTTTGCATCTACCTGAAGCGAGAGTTAGCTACTTGTACTTCCGACGATGACACATTTTGTGCAGAAGTAAATAGCTTCCGCCCGAGTGGAAGACGATTAAAAATGATTTAATGATGCAGTTTAGGATTTTACTTTCGCATTGCATGAATAGTGATGAAGAAGAACTGCTGCCGAGTAGATTTAAAATGTGTTTTGAGGAACTCAACGGCAAAGTAAAGTATGACTTTTAGTTAATTAACTTTAAAGGTCAAAGAAAAAACATGGACGTGCTATGAAATATGCATGGAAAGAAGTGAAAAACAATGGAAATGAGAAAGTTTGTTTGGTGTGGTGTGGGTGTTGTTCTAAAATTACAAAAAAAGTCAAAAGAATGTATGCATTTCTGAATTCAAGTCTGAATCTAAATAGATTGTCCTTGTCCATTCTTGAGGTTTCGTTTGTTCTCTTTTCATTCATCAGAGCAGCAATAGCAAGCCATGAAAATGAAGAATCGGGGGACATTTTTTGTTTGTTTTTAGTATCTTTTTTGTCATTTCATTTATTTCGGCTTTTTCAACGTCAAAACCAAGGCTGAAGCGTGCAATAAAGTATTTTTTGTGAAAAAGTTCAATGTACAGGTGCAGATACACTCAATCTCATGTCAATTTCGTGCAGCACTAAATGTCCGAAAGTGACACGTGTTTTCAACAGCTGATTGGGATTGATAAAATCATTCAATTCAGTCTTTTGATTTGTTTACAAGCTCAAAAATGATCAGTCGTCGAATTTTGAATCCATGGGTTGCGGTTGAGAAGAGAATTTTATTTTTAAGCTGAATGTATCTAATTAAGAAGGATTGGACTTGACAGTATTTATTTATTTATGTCACGATCCGATCATTCATTCAACTGTTCCAATCTATTTATTTCCCCAAATGTCATCTCAATTCTCACCTCTCAATCCTATACTACGATACGATTGGCTTGAGTTGCATTTTTCTTTGTACCATTTGTGTGTGGGTTCTCTTGTTCGCTATGTGGCTGATGCTGAGGCGGCTAAGACTTGTATCAAAGATTGTTGTGGACAATCACAAGCAGTTCAGTTTGAACGATTGACATGACCATGACTATGACTCTGACGCTGACTTTTCACACAGAGCCTTGTTTAGAAAAAACAGCAAAATCATACATGTCCAATTTAGGCTTGAATAGATGATTAACGGTGTTTGATTTTGTGTCAACCTTAACGGAACGGACATTCATCATTTGAGCTCAAAAAGCATTGCAATTTCAACTTGTTTTGTTTCATATTTTTCAGTTCAATTACAGATCCTTCAACTATTCGATTGGTTCGTCTATCGGACATTAAAAGTTGACTTTTGTTCTGATTTTGACTGCTGATAGCAAATATTTTTGAAAGTTGGTTGATGTTGAAGCTGAGGCAAAATGTTTTGACTTTTGAGCAGGAGCTGACAAAAAGCCAAGCCGGAAGGCTTTATATTCAAACTCAAATAAAATTCATTAACTTGGGATTGTGTGATTTCGTGAGTGAGTGAGCAAAGGGCAATTGCCCACACCTGTACATGCCCAAAGTCTGAGTTTTAGTTGATTGATGGATGAGTGTTTTAATTCTATTTTATGTTACGCGGTGGCGGCGGTGAGTAATAGACTAGAAAGGATTCAGGTTAAATCAGATGGAAGTGAGTATTAAAGTCTGACTCAAAGTCGAGTCTTAGCAGCTACTGTTGTACATTTTTAAGGCAGATAGGAAGGAATTACCTTTTAGCTTTGGCTGCGAATGATGGAAATGAAAATGGATAGAGTGAATTGGATTGAGGTTATGGAGCGAAGCTAATCTAACAATAAAGTTAAGTTGTCCTCATCAATCCATCGCATTCCGCTCCATTCTAAATTGCATTGCATTGAATTGAATTTTTGCAATTGCACTGCACTGAATTACACAAGATTACTGTTACGGTGGCAGGAACATCAAACAGCGTCGGGTTACATTACACACAACACACGTGTAGGATTTTCTTTCTGTAGTGGATTTAAGTGCGTAAGGATTTTGTTCATCGTACTCAAATTCAAGCATCTTCTCAGATTTCAGACAAAGATTTTTTTATCTTGCTTTTTTGATACTTAACTTGGTTAGAAGAACAACGAATTGAGTTTGGGTTACTATTTGCAACAATAGAAGAAATGTAAGATTTCAAACACCTGTTTCTTTAGGACTGACTGATGATGAACATGAATGCGTGCCTTACTGGTAGGTAGGTATGATCTCTTAACTTGAGATTTTACATTCTCACCGAGGAAATCCATGAGAGGAAAAAAAGTGAAGTCATAAAGCTCAGCCTTGCGAATCAAATTCAAAGCACAGTTTTAAAATGCGAACTTGTTTCACTTGAGAATGACATTTACCTAGTTTAAAGTATTCTAAGTCAAAGCTCTGTTTTTTTTGCAATTCAACATGCTCCCCCACTCTTGCTCCACTTTCGACTTCGACTAGCGTTGTGCTTGTTGTGAATTTATTTACAACTTGTCCACTAATGCGTCCAGTTTTGATGATTCCATGTACTGTACTCAGATTAAGTTGAGCAAATCCGATTATATTCAAATTAAACCAGGTACTTGATTTTTTTGGCAATCATCAATCGTTCAACTCTCCTGTTTGTCACGTTGACTTGACGGGGATTTGGACGACACAGATGGTTGTGCTGCTTCACTCATTGTTATGAGAGTACGAGATGTGAATATTTTTGCAGTTTAGGGATATTTTATTGTCGAATGTTTTGCGTATCGAATTCTAAACGAACGGAAAGGTAATGTGGGATACTGCTGCATTTGCAATGCAACTGTTTTCTCCAAGCCATTAAATGTGATTCAATATGTGCGAATTTAGGAAAATACGATATCTGCAAATCTGCAGATTTCGCGACTCTAAGTTTAGCAACGGAAAGAGTATTTCAAAAACTTTTTGCTGACTCAATTCCAAACGTCAACGTACGCCATTTCGTTTGGTTAGAATCTATAATTGATTTTGTTGAGATCAGGTATTTTCCATTTTTTTTTTACTTCCAGCTGGGTTGGCTGGCTGGGGGCTAGTTGACAACTTGACTTCTTAGATTTCACCTCTCTGCATTTGCATGTATTATTTTATACAAAGGAATAAGGAAACGCTTCATCGCTCCTATCACCAAAATCGACGCACTATTGCAAATTGATTTACATTGGCAATATAAAAACTCGGATAATTTTGAGATCAGACTCTAAATTGTCCAACTACAATCACAATCACACTCTTCTGCAGTGCAATAAATGTGGTCTGTTTATCGGCTTATAATTCGGTCAGCGACATGGACTCATTAATATTCAAATATATTGATTAATTGATGAGCAAAATACGTAACCCCTTCCAATTAGTCACTCACAAAAAAATCATAGTAATGCGCTAGTACGCTAGTCAGCCAAGTTAGCTGTTTGTAGCGGTTTAGAACAGGAAACCTCAAGGAACCACAACATTTGTAATTGTAATGCACAAGACTTGCAAGCAATTCGTTATTCGTGTTTCACTTGTGAATTTTCTAGTGGTTACTCATTCAGTCATGCAATTTTACAAAGAAGAACCCCGAACGACTACCACTTTAGCCAAGTGCGTTAGCAAGATAAGTTCAATCGAAGAAGAGCAAGCTAAAAATGAAACATTTTTAAGAACCCTAGTTTGATCTATAAACTCTGATTTAAATGAAGAGCTCTTGTTCCTTTTGTGTCTCCTCTAAACTCTCAAATGTTTGGTTTAGCGAAAGCAAAGGTACGCTAAGCTACATAATAATCAAAGCTCAAAGCATGTTTTTGTTTTGTTTGCTTGGAAAGGAAACAATTTGAGTAGAAAGTACAAATAGGGCCGGAAGGAATTACCCGTTCTTTGATAGATTGAATTGAGTATTGGATTTGGCGATCATTTTGGCGTTGGCTCACCCTAGCATGCACATAATTCTAGCAATACTACTTGTCGAATGCAGTACTCAACTATTTCTGAATGTTTTGATTCTTTTTTTATTCAACAGACGGATTTGGCGAAGCGTGACAAGAGTCTTTCATAAGAGACTGTCTGCACTGAGCAGTGCAGTGCTGTACTGGTTGGTCGATCTACACACCTGACGCCAGACCCTAACGCGTTGGCTACAATTTTTTTATATACCTGGTCGAATAGAATTGCATATTGCGTAAAACTTGGGACTAGGACAAGTATAAAACTCTTTCATGTGAGGAACAACACTGGTTACCACGACCAACACGAGCAACACTAAAGTGGAAGACAGGAACGGGGAGTTGATATGGAAACGATGACTACTACAAGTGCGGCTACCACTTCGGCCACTGAGTTCAGTGAAAGTCTTAGCGCCGTCAAGACAAGTGCTCTCACGAACCCTGGTCAACCCCAGCCCATTGATTCAACAGATATTCCCCCTGTTTTGGATCCTGGTCCGGGACAAAATTTAGACAACACTACTACTACTCCAGCAACTGGAGCAGGTGAAATATCCGATTTCTGAAATTGCCTTTGGATTTCCTTTCGACAATTTTTTTGAGTCAAGAAATTGAGCTTGCTAAGGCTAAAACGTTTATTGCCAGGAATCGATCATTTTAACTGTTGCTGCAAAAGTTTTCTCGGGGAATTAGGTTAGGATTTGTCATAAACATGTAAATATCACTTGGAAAGTTGAGTTCATTGCGAAGTATTACTTTGCGTGAAATACTTTTGCTTTGCAGGATTGATTTTTAAAAGTATTACATTTCGTATGTTTTCCTGGCTTTCTTTGCACGATTCCTGAACGCGAACGACGAAGTTCGCTGTGTAATGTGCTTCAAACATGTGAGAATTAGGTGAAGAGTTTTTCAGGTTATGAGGAATGAATTTTTTTTATTGGCTTGGCCAGTGAATTCTTTATAATAGAGGTTGAGTTTACAACGTATAAGTCACGATAATTTGCGTAAATATGTGCGTGGAAGAGAAATAATGGTATGGTAATTTTATCTATTCAGATGGGGATGCAGTTGACTCTGGAAGTAGCTTACCAGCTCCTGCTCCTAATTTCCGAGTTGAAGGGAGTGGATTTGGTGATAGTTCAGTGACAGTAGCTGGGAGTGCGAGTGTTGGCGGATCCCTCATGGACGAAAGTGTGAGTCTCGGGTCAGGGACTACAAATGGAGGCTCATTCCCCAGTGGCTCCGAAGAAATGCCACTGTCCCTTTTGAGCTGGTACAGCGAGCCTGGAGAGCAGACCACAGGTCACACTCACGGCGATTGTTGTCGAAGTAATCACAGTAGCACGGCGACCCTCATCACCAGAGATACTTCCTCGGAAGAAAAAGAAAATAAGACACCGGCCGGTGGGATTGGTGTCGCCAGAGACGCTAAATCTGGAGCTCCTTCCTCACACAGCGGAACCGTGTCCGCCCAACAATTGCAATTGTCAAAGGGGACTAGAGCAAGAATGCAACAAGTCCATGTTCAACAACAAAAACAAAAGATTTGTCCGCCTGCGGGCCAAGGGGCTGCTGAATGTCCTAGATGCTCCCGCCGTTCTAAATCTGGCACAACTACTCCGGCCGCCCCCTCCCGCACACCTCGTCGAGTCATTCAAGTTGCCAGTGCCACTACTGCTCAATCAGTTTCCACCGAGAGAAAACCTATCAAATCCATTCTCAAGAGCGACTCTCGCGGTAGTGGTGGGAGTGGAAGTGGGAGTGAGAAACAATCTTCGATGGACAGTCTTGGCAGTAGTAGTGGTGGAGCAGCCATGACACGCTCTGACACTGGTCCGAGAGCTCGTGCCAAATTTAATCTGACGGATTCGTTCTCAAGTGAGAGCGTAAGTGCCTCTTATCCAGAAGATCGGATGATTTCGAAACTAAAGAGAATTGAAAAGTATGCAACAGTAAGGTTGAAACAGCGTCGACGTGTGACTCCTCAGGATGAAGCCGCCGATCCTGGAGTGCCCTCGGACCTCATGTCAAAGAGCATGACTTACCTGGAGGAGCAAAATGCCAAAGGTACTAATGGCCAGAATTCCTCTCTCCGGAGACAAAATTCCTTGAAAATTAGTGCACCCAGAAGAACATCTCCAATGTGGGAACCGCAGAGCACTAGATCTTCGGCTCTTCGCCTACAAAAAATGCAGGAAACTAAAGCAGCCAAAGGTGGGTCAACAAATCCCTTCATGGTTCAACGAAACCATAGTCGTGATAGTGCAAGTTCTCATTCTCATAACTCTGGTAGTGGTGATTCGATTCATAACACTAGCGGCGTATTTATGACGTCTACACCTGCAAGGGCTCATACAACCAGTTCATCTGGTTCCAAAGAAAAACATTTTGGAGCAAAATTATTTTCAAAAATATCATCAGTCATGAGTCAAACTACGAGCAGTGCAATGAAACGACTTCGTCAAGAGAGAGGAGTTCAGACCGATATGGTCTTAATTGGCGTCGGTGAAACTTCTCAAAGTCCTGTTCCTCAAATGTCACCAGAACCTCCGGTAGGGGAAGTCGGCTTGGGCTGGGACCAAGCTGATCAATTGAAACATTTAGATATTTTGGTTCAACGCTACAAGACAAAAGCCATTCAACTTCAAAGTGACTGTGAAAAACTCAATGCAGTTAATAGAGACTTGACAAAGCAATTGCAAGAGACTCAGACGGAGACCACGGAAATGATCGATTTCCTTCAAGCCGAAAAGTCAACACTCGGAGAGTCCTTGGTGGAAACTGAGACTGAGGTAAGGCATTTTACATTTTCCCCATTTCCCCTTCCAGCTCGGTGTATTTGAAATTTACTGTGAATACGACGCCTCATCACCTAGCTATTGCGTAATTAGCACACTTATATTCATTTCAAACCAAGAATTCGGCTCAAGTGGCGTTTACGTTGAGTTCGAATTGTTCGAGTTCGATTCGGATAGCTTTGCGTGACTACTCTAAAATAGAGTTAAGAGGTAGTTCCGAACTGGGGTAAATTGTACAGCTCTGCATGCTCGTCAAGAAGTTAGAACAAGGAACGCAGGGCAAGGAAGTCTGAGCCGAATTTTCCCATAAATCCATTCAATAAAATATTGAAGCTAACGAGCATTTATGTAAGCCAAGAATGAACCTGTTTGTGGTCTTGATCGAGATATATCGAATGACAACCTAATTCGTCCAAACTAAAATTACAGCAAAGTTGAGCACGAATTTGCCATTCGAACCTCTTAGCCCTCTCTCTTCCCTTCATGTTTATTCGTTTATCAGATCTTTGCAAAATTGCAATACTTTTTTCTGCGGCGCTGCTGTACGTAGATAGTTGTTTCCTCACAATTCCCAAGACTAAGTAAAAGACATTTCATTCTTTCTTGGAAAAAGTTAAAGCGTGCACGAGAGCAAAACCTTTATTAGATTTAGACTTTTCCAAGAATAAGTTTGCAATTGTCCTCGGGATGTGGATGTGGACGTGAATAAAAAAATCCACATGAATGCATGTGCTGTGTACACAGGTGGATAGGAAATGATAGTTTTTTTTCATTTAAATAAAAGAAATTGCACCTTTGACGCGAATTGAGAGACACGAGTCAGTCCCAGAACACAAGTTTTTGCAAGGATTTCCCGTTTCATCTTCGTCTTTATGCAGTTCCTTCCTTTGCATTTGGAATCCATTCATTCATTCAAACTGCAACGAAACGAGCAGTGCAGTGCTGGTTGGCGTGGTTTGGTTGGCTTTATGGATGCCCAGATTGAGCTTGCTTCTTCCTTCGCCTTTGTTGTCTCTTTTCTTCACTCAAATCCTAAATCCATTATATTCTCATCTCATCTCGAAATCATAAACTTTGGATTTTGTAAACATATTTTTACATCTAATAACGGAATGTGGAGACTCAAAGTGTGTGGAATACTCAAGACGAAGACATGAATGCGATTATAGCGATCTCAGGTTTTTTTCACATACAAAATCCACTTAAGTTATCTCAGAATCCAAATGCTCAAATGCTGCACGACTGTACTGTGGACTGTCTGCGTTGACGAATTCCTCTTATTCACTTTTCACGCAATTATTGACGAGTTGCATATTTTTCTCTGCGTGAATTCATGTATTGCTTGCAAATTGCAACTTAGTCTTGTAATAAGTTGTTAAAATCATAATTCAATTGGTTCTGCACTGCATTACAAGGTTTCTATGCTTTCTTATGTATGTATTGAGTGGGTGTCCATATTTCATTAAAAATCGTCTTTTTCTTTTCATTTCAGACTAAAAAACTAAGAGAGCAAATTGAGTCCGTGACGAGAGAATCACAGTCCCGCTGTTCAAGTTTAGTTCGATTAAGTGAGCAACACAAACAAGAAGCACTGAAATCGTTGGCTTTACTAAATCGACTTGAGACACATTCCAAATCTGAAATTCATCAACAAAGGATTCATCTTGCAGAAGGAACACTTGCCATTCAACAAATGAAACAACGAGTTTTGAATATGATTGAAACTCTTCTCAAGACGTACAAAGTTCCTCAAGATCGTATTAATTCTCAGGTGAGACTGCGACTGGTTGGAAGCATTGGAATTAGTATCTTTTGTAACTCATAATTTTCACAAACTTGATTTTCGTTTCCACTTACTCGTGAAAAGAATATCAGAGACAGCCTACCAACTTGTACGCGACATGCATTTGTTCTCAAAAATTGATTTTCAATTGTCTTTTTTTCAATATTCAAATTGAAAGGTAGCCGCAGATATGCAGATATGCTGAGCTGAGGTGAGGCAGAATAGAGGAATTTTAGACAAAGCAATATGATGATTCGGGAGTGCAAAAATGCAATTCCGAGATTATCAGAGCAGCAGAACCTGTAATTTATTTCAATGAATACACCGGAAACAGGTGTGGCAAATTGATAATTTTTCATGGAAATCTTCTTTTCATAAAACTTGTTTATTTCGAATGAAAAAAAAAACAAATTGTATTCCTGCCTCACCTCAATTCAACTTCTTTTAATTTCAATTTTATTTGATCTAATCTAAATCCTTTGGTTGAGCGTGATGACCTAAGGCGCTCCTGGCTCCAAATCTCGACTCGACATGAGCTCTCTTCTAAAAGAGATTTGATTTTGATCATAGTAGTTTCGTATCGAATTGGATTTTAGACACAAAGCTCGTGCTGAGCAGCTTGTGCGAATGTTGTTGAAATGAGAATCACTAAGCATTAACTAACATCAACTAAATATTAATATAAACTTGTTGCTGTTGTGAATTAAAGGGCGGTGGAACTGGAGTGGGTGTGGCCCTTGACGAAACTGACTTGAGTTGCTCCTTGTTGCTGCCACTAATCAAGTCCCTCTCCAATGCTTTCCAAGTCCCACTACAATCCCAGCCAAACCAACAGCTAACAATTTCCACAACTAGCGTCGTGACTGGGGATGGGGATGACGAAAAATTAACGACATCGACGGTGGGAATCGTAACCTCATCACCGCCAACTAATACGATACTTTCCCCTCCGAAATCCATTCCTGGTTCGGGTGCTGGAAAAGGAAATAGTTCATTTCAAAATTTGAATCAAGCTATTTTGGAAAGGCAAGAGGCTGAGCGTTTGGGTCTGGAAGGAATTTCTCCGGGATCTACTGCAAGCCCAGATGATGATGAGTATGCTGCCCTCGGTTTAGAAATCAATGAGCTTCAAGCAGCACTTTCCAAACTTGTCTCAGTTATCAGAGTAATTGTCATTCATTGCGACAAACGAGTTTCCAGCGTTGCCTCCAATATTCTTCAGGTAAAACTTTCACCGAGCCATTTAATTAGGGATTAGTCTTCGGATTTCAGCTACACCCTTAGGGCTTTTTAAGTTTCAATTCAAGGATTACCCTTGCCTCACATTAAATATGACTCTAATTTGTTAAATTCAATTTGCCAACAGGTTCTAAAATCAACGGACAGCGATAAACCAGACATGGATGTAGCCATGGCTCATGTTCAAAAGTCTCTTGAGGCTTGGACTTTGGCTGATCAACAGAACAAGGCTAGTTCTTCGTCGTCAACTTCATCACCATCTCTACTCAACGGCAGTGGACCTCCACACGTGTAGCTTAATAGACTGCTAAATTGACGTCTTGGTGTTAATTATTTTGTTATGTTCCCCCGTTAAAGCTTACTACGTGAGTTCTATATTTTTTAAGCATTGCTCACTTAGTGTCCAGTAACGAAATTGTATTGTGCAGACATTTCAGCGACGAATGGACTCAAAGTCAACAAATCCATTCTTGAGGATTTTCTTTGTGTGTGTGTTTCCGTTTCGTATTTGACTGCTTTTCCAACCTTGAATCTTTCCAAGTATTTTATAATTTATTCAAACTATTCCGTAACTACATTCTTGAGAAGAACCAAAAGTATTAAAGTTACATGCAAAAGACTTATGAATATTTTCCAATAAGTGCATAGTGCGTCTGAACCACTTACTTTCCACACGAGTTCTTCTCAAACATCCTGCTTCGTCTGCTGCCAACGAATGTTAATTGTTAATTGTTAATTAAGTTTAGCATGTACAGTATCTTCAGCTTATTTATGGCTGTCTATCACTTTACAATTCATACCATTGCTAAAAAATTTTGATACAAAATAATGTGTACTTCTTTTTATTTCATTGAGTTGGGTGCTATAGAAGTTTTGAACTTCCGTAAGGTGTTCCCAGATTCAATTTCGAATGCATAATGTGCCCTAAATTGTAAATGCATGCTGAAGTTACCAAATTATATTTTTTTAAATGTCCTACCTACCATGTGTTGTGAAAAACAATGTTTATCTTTCTAGGATTTTAAATGCCTATATGCGGTGTGATTTTAAACGTGCGTTGCGTAACACTCTTGCAAGACAGCAATGAAGAGTTGAGCAGATACTGATACTCACATAATATCCAAAGACCTACCTTATCAATGATAATACTGAATTAGTTAAAGTAAGTTTCTGTACAACTTGTAATATGAATATAATAAGGGTGACAGCAGACAACTGACAAGGCGAAATGACTAGGTTCGACTTTGCTGCAAGCTTATGCTTTTTTGAAAACTTTTTAAGCGAACAATTCAATTGGACAAATGAAAAATACTGTACTCAATTAAACTCTAAACGGTTTGAATTTAATTTTCCGTAGTATGAGTTGGCAAAATTGTGACTGTGACTACTTAATTAAAAAGTTAAATATATCTGAGACGATATATTGGTAGTATAAGTTTGAACATCTTGATGCGATTGATACATTAATATTGACATGAATGTAAATCAAACACTCATCACCTCAAGCAATCAAGTTGAGATTTTACAATAACATAAATTCTGCTGTTACACAATTGCCAAGTCTTTCTTGAAACGAGAACGACCATTTTAATTATTGCTTCGAACACTTCGAAGCGTTGTATTATTAACTAATTTTGTTTAATTGTTAAGCTAATCTTTGTTTTGCCTGTGTTGTTCCTTTATTATGACGTGCGTTGTACTCGATCATTGAAATCGACACACTTTATTTGAGTAAAGTTTGCGAGCCAAGCATTTTCAATTAAACGAATTCTAGATTTTAGAGTCGTAAAAATTATTTCTGCAAACATTTGAAATTGTTGTGCAAAATGTATCGAATGGTAATCAAGATGGGGAAGGGAACGATCTGCTACCGGATGACAATGAAACAGAGGTTGTCACAGTCGACAGTTTTGTTCAAATGCCACGAGACCGGATGACCGACGAAAATTACAATGAATATGCTACCAGGAAAACATTGGCTCAAGGAATGCTGGACATTTCACTCTTCTCCTCAAATTTATCACAACTAAAGGCAATGATTCAGAACAATGCTCGAGAACCGTACTTTTACCCAATTTTATTATTTACTCTTTTGGGCTCAATTTTTTTGCAAGTAAGCCTTACAGCTACAGCCTAACAAAATTTGTACGAAAATACAACCTGTAGTACAGCAGTTCCAGATGTTCCTAATTTCGAATTGTTTTTCCGTGTGTGGTTTCGATTTAGATTGCAGCTGGCTTACGTATGATATACCTAGGATCCATGAACGTGAACAAGAGAAAAAATATGAGACATGCGAAAAAGCTTAACAATTATATTACTGCTCAAGTCTTCTTAATAACAGTTGAAAACATTGTAATTGCTTCACTCAGCGCTAATGTCGACACCGAACATCCGATATGGACATGAACTTCTTGCCTGACTCGTATTACTGTAATCTGATATTTTTGGAAAGGAAGCGGTGATGGAGCAGAAAGAAATAGAACTTACATAAAACTAGCTCATTTTAATTATTTATTGTATAATTTTGCAACGCAGAGAAAAGGTTAAGTGCATTTAGTAGTTTAGCCGTGAACCCTTCCAGATTCAACCAAACCAAAATTATGATCTTCTGCAAGAGCAGACAAGACAGCTGTTGAATCGAATTTCTGTGAAAATAAATATACATGTGCATTCCAGCAACTTCTTTAAAAAGAACTGGAACAATCGATCGTGTGAAGAGGAAGAGTTGTTTTAGCTGAATCGTGCTCGTTTGTGCACAAAACATGAAATATTAATAAATTGAACATTGAATTTGAAAGGTTTGAAGGAATTTCAACTAATGTGTCTAATGTGTTGTTATACGTTTAGATTTGGAGATCTAATAATTGTAAGATCAAACCCACCTTTATGCGTCCAATTAATGATTAAAAACATCTAGTCACTGAACGAATTTTCAATTTCTGGCACTTGACTTCTGGGACAACCAATTGAAAATTTCGACGGAGTTTCGTGAGTTTCTGCCAATGCTGGAACACTCGACTCAACCAAAATGACTCTCTTGAAGTTTTGGCAAATAGTTTTATCAAACCAGAGTTTGTTTTTGCACTAAAAGCTTTTATTTTCATAACGATACCATTTAAACAATTATTAAGAATGTGGAATGCACGAATAATTGTTCATAAATGGCCTATAAGCAAGTAATCTCTGTTCATTTTTTAACACAATACCTTGGCACTTTCTCATCTTGGTCATCACCCTTGCAAACATATGGTTTGCAACAATCAAACGTCTCATCACACAACGCATTCAAGGGGAAACATTCATAGTGAGTATCAACACAAATATTTGCATCTTGTAGGCACATCATGGGATTAGGGTTAGTACTACATTTGAGCTTATTCCCATCACAAGATTGTCCACGAAGTTGACACTTGGGTTTTACACATTTATTTTTTACACAGGAATGAAATTCGCAACAGCCATAATAATCAGTCGCGACTGAGCGAAAGCCCGAAGGATTTAGTTTTATTGAAAATCGCCTTGACATTAAATGTCAAGACAATTCGACTGTCGACAGTCTGGACTTATTGTGCGACAATCTAGTCTGACTGCACGAAGTGTACGACTGTCTGGACTGATTGTTCGACAGCCTGGACAGAGTGTACGACAACCTAAACAGAGTATACGGCAGTCTGGACAGGTT